>OZ026613.1:64609372-64739372 GCA_964020975.1 Hermodice carunculata
GGATCAGGAGGTCCTATATGGGAATAACACCACATCTCAACTTAGATAAGTTCGTTTTTTAGGGGGGGTTCTTAGTTTCCATGTTTTTTACTACATGATGACAAATACACGTGAAAACATAATTTTGGCCAAAACTACATTTTGTTGCATGGGTTTGCACCTATTTTTTCTGTAATAGGTAGTTTCTTCATACAGCTCCCTACTGATTATATATACCCCCCGCGGATAATGTTAAGGTTATTTTTGTCACCTGAAATCACACACACAAAACATATTTTGTTCGTTTTTTCTACTTTCTGTGCATGAATTGGCACGTTGCTTTTATTAACATAGATAGCCTCCTTGCAAATTTTGATAATTTTGAAATTAACATAAAGGGTCAAGAAATAGATAATTTTGGAATGTAATCATATCGTAACTTTACGAACACTGTTGCCCACCCCCACCCCGCCGCCACGCCCAAGATACTACGTTATAATTTACACCAAGAATTATAACAATGCAAAGGCTCCTGCACCTGATACTTTGGAGTGATCTTTGCGAATAATTGAAAAGTAATAACCTACTTTGACAAATCTTGTCCTGTACCATTGTGTCATTCCGATGTATTTGCGTCAATGTGTTTTTGGTAGATGATCCCCTTTTAACAACTTTTACAATTTGAACCAAACCGTTATCAAGTAACAATCATTAGACTTCTGATATTAATATGACCTTGACTAATGGAAATTACGACCAGCTCAATAATGTGCCTCAGCGAAACTTACCAGTTAAAAATGTTTTACAAGGAGCTCGGCAGGCGAAAATTAAATTTAGTGACCATCTGCATATTCTTAGTCTAGTATTACATATAACATTCATTTAGAAAAAAAAAACATTTTGCCTGTGTCCTGCAATTGCCGCTACTACGCCCAAGGTTGATACTGACGATATAGAAATAGTTGCCAGCTAATGATCCTTTAATTCATTCGGGCTAATACAGCCTCTTTTTTTACGTAGTTTTGAATTGAACGTCACAAGTACTGAAGCATAATAGTAGAACCAAATTATATATGTACTAGATACAAAGCTCTAACGAGAGTTCAATCCTTCATCAGCTTCATCATTTGCTTTGATATGTATCATGGGACAATCGTATTGAAGTACACGGAAAAGCGTATCGTTCTGTCAAGTCAGTCTCCTCAGATTTTTGCTTTTGATTATAAGCACTGCTTTAATAGTTACATTTTGTCCTTCAATATCCGTTCTATAATAAAATCCCGTATTCTGGAACTGTCGTCAGTGCAAACTGCTTACCATTTTGTTACAGACAATTACAAAATAAGGAGAATAACTCCCCTCCAGGGAGTCACATACCCAAAAAGGCGACAATTAACTCTGAAGACTGAGTCAACAGGTTTCCTTGGAACACTCTGGGCGCAACATGCCAAGACAGCGTCGTGTGACGGT
The DNA here is from genome assembly GCA_964020975.1 of Hermodice carunculata. Lineage (NCBI taxonomy): Eukaryota > Metazoa > Annelida > Polychaeta > Eunicida > Amphinomidae > Hermodice > Hermodice carunculata. Next base: position 64,610,822 of record OZ026613.1, read on the forward strand.
GTCGACTGATATCAGTCTTAAAAAGAGGACATTTGCGACACTGGTCCATGCCTGGTGATTTTGATGGGAAAACTTTACATGAGGCTAGACCGGCGTAAGGTTTCTGAGGGATAATGAATGCCTTTGGTAGGGCGTATTTGAACCTTTTTTTGGCGACGTGACCACGGAAGGATCTTTACGTTAGTGGGTCTCATGTCATACTATTTAGATAAACCTTTTCACGAGAACGCAATATCATGGGGAAAAAGGAAAAGCAGGCGACATTTGAAAATATTAGTCATAACCCACCGCTCTATTCGGGGCAGCATAAAATCATATTGGCCTTAGATTCATTTTACACCAACTGACTTGACCATGGAGACATACTTCAGTGGAACTAGTTCACCGAAGTTTTAACTGAGTATTTTCTGTGAATAGTAAGGGGATTGTTTTATGGATATGATATATATATGTATATATATATATATATATATATATATATATATATATATATATATATATATATATATATATATATATATATATATATATATATATATATGTATGTATGTATGTGTGTGTGTGTGTGTGTGTGTGTGTGTGTGTGTGTGTGTGTGTGTGTTGCCTTTCAAGCAAAAACCTTCGTCACTAAAGCAATTTTAAAATTGTAAATGTACTTATCGGCAAAATAAACACTCTTTGGCCCTTGCCCTTTAGAATGGTCAATATTATCATTGTGAAAGTGTATTCGTAGTTATTATATATATATATATATATATATATATATATATATATATATATATATATACATATATATATATATACATACATACGTACATACATCCATATATTTAGACACACACACACACACACACACACACACACACATATATATATATATATATATATATTTATATATATATATATATAATATATATATATATATATATATATGTGTGTGTGTGTCTTTAGCGTTTGGAAGTCGGCCTAACTGCAAGCATTTTAACAGACAAGACGGCATAGTCGACTCTTTAAGATTTTTATTGCATCACGAAAATTTTATTAAAACGTATGGGGAAGAAACACATGCTTGTATCACTGCTGACGAAAGCTTTTTAGTTTTACGGTGCATTTTGTTTTATCCTGTATTAACTTCTTTGTATTTTACTTGTATTGTCTTACTGTGATTATTTCGATGTATCATGTAGTTTTTCCTCGAATTCGGGGGTTTTAATAAAATCATTATTATATACATATATATATATATATATATATATATATATATATATATATATATATATATATATATATATATACATATATATATATATATATATGTATAAGTCATTCCAAAATAATTGTCCATTCCATTCGGACAATTTTGCCCCATCATTATATCTCCAGTTCTACACATGGTAGAAAGCACCAAATTTGGACAGTGTGTAAAGATGGATTTTTGTAGTAAATTGGCACAATTTTATTTATATTACTACACTCATAATTAAGTTATGGCATTATGAATATTTAATTAATTCTCAGGAATTTAGGCAATTTCCTGGGATTTTAGGCAATATCCTGGAATTTAGGCAATTTCCCGGAATATAAGCCGAGTTCCTGAGAACATAAGGCCGGTCCTGGGAATGTAGCGAAGTCCCAGGAACATAGTGGTAAACTCCCAGGAATATAGTGGCAAGTTCCTGAGAACATAGTGGCAAGTTCCTGGGAACATAGTGGCAAGTTCCCAGGAACATATTTAAAGTCCTGGGAATATAATTATAAATTCCCAGGAATATAACTTAAGTCCCAGGAATTGAGACTAAAGTTCCTGGGAAACTTACTCAGAGTCCCAGGAACTTTAAGATAACAGGGTAACGTATGAGGAGTGCATGCGTACATGCAGTTAGCATAACTTCAATGTTTCTTCATATCAAATTTACTTCCCACAAATTTTCCTTTGCCAGATTTTGCAAAATTAGACTATCAGTCTACGCTAAACCAACTTTATCGAACCCAGTCTTGAAAACAAACAAACAAACAAACAAACAAACAAACAACAAACAAAAAAAAAAAAAAGCCTCGCCAAATTGTGACTTGTATTTGGTGCCTGGGTTATCATCAATACCCCACCCCCCCCCTCTTCCCTTCAGCATACTCATGGATTCTTTTGGAGTTCTGAAAGCTATACAGAGGAACCTTTTGGAGGCCTAGGCTGTACAGCCATCAAAGGACAGCCATGCATGACCAAAGTGGAAACTGAAAATTTATATGAAAATGAAACAAAGGTCCCGCTTTACTATCCTAGATTGTAGGCCTAGGTCTATACAGAGCGTATTTCCCTCCCCTCTCCTCGCCCCCCCCCCCCTCAAACTCTCGTCAAAATGCAGCCTCAAAAAAAAGGGTACGTGGGTCCTAAACTCCATGATCAAAGGAAAGATGTCTCATGCATGTAGGCCTAGGTTGAAACCTATAAGGCCGAGCTATTTTTTCCCAGGTGGTAACAAAAGTGGGTGGCCACGCATAGTGATTCAACATTTGTTAAACATTGGTAACAAGGCCTAGACATACATCTTTTGATGTATACACGATGTACCAGTTCTCTATAAGTGCGGTTTTTGAGATACAGCACAATACATCACTGACCACAGATAGGAAAATAATTGCTTTAAATCAGAAACTTCGGGTTCTAAGCTGTACTTCCATGGTTAAACTGGAAAAAATGTCTTTTCTTGACGAACGGAGGTAGTCTGCGCAAGCCATGTCACTTCAACCCTACAGACGATCTTGTAAAAACCGTATACCTAGGTCTCTTCTCGTTATAGCGACTGAAAACTCGAGCCTCATTGATATTGATCAAGTTCGGAGCGGGTCAGTGGGGCAAACTTTTGTGTATGTGTGTGTGTGTGTGTGTAAATATTAAAAACATGAAATCAGTTTATGAAAAATCTAAAAAGCTAGGGTCTCTGCGATTATTAAAATGTGCGCGTTATCTGAAAAGTCTGCTTTTTGCTTAGCATAAAGAACCCGATATGAATTTATCTTCGTAACAGAGGCGCAGGGAAGGGAGCTAGACATCGTTGCACCAAATTTCACAGTTCAGAGACCGGCAACTCATCACATATAAAGAAAGATTAGCAAGTGATAGTAACAATGTTCTTGCCCACCCTATCAACAATCCTGTCTGTACCGCTATTATGTGGATTTGTTTTATCCGTCAGTCATTTCATCTCATATGCTTACTTATGACTGTAAACAGCTTGGCTAAACTAGCCTATGCCTGCCTACCTCTTTCCTTATTTACTCTGCTCTCAGTTCCAAAGTTTGCTCAAATTCTTTGGAAATTCATTCTGATTAAAAGTCCACTGGATCTTCAAATCGAATAATAACCTGATTGAGGAAACACTATCCGGTAGGCCTATTTGTGAGTCATGAATCATGGAAAGGGCTGGCTGCATTGTTAATTCAGCCATCCAGGTGCCTTTACTTTTCGCCAATCAGAACACACGTAGCAGCGTCGCAACGGCTACAGTCACCAGGGCCGACATTTTGCCGTCCACTGATCAAATCCATGGACCATACAAGATGAGCAAGCCAGAGAAAACTGCAACAGTTAGGCCAAGGAGGGCCGATCGGTCGCTGATAACGATCTCAGTAATAACTCGACCAATCAAGTAAGATCAAAGCAAAAACACCAAATAATTGGACTTTGACACTTTTTATTCCAAACAAAGTTGTTTGAAACCCAGAGACTTCCCTCGTCTCGAGTCTCTGTCCTCCATGGTTAGACCAAGGAGCCTATGTTTTATTAGCCTCACTGGTTAGACACGGGAATCACATTTCAGTGGCGTAGGAACGGGGGGGGGGGGGCCTGGGTGGCCCCCATAATTGTTCCCCCCAAGCAAGGTGCACCTTCCGTGCACAGTTCATCACTTGCCCCTCCCCCCCCCCCCCCCCCCCCATGGTTCAAAGCTTCCTACGCCACTGCATTTAAACCATTCCAAATCACGAAATACCCCTGTAGGCGAAAGTGAGAGGTCATTTGGAAACAAGTGGCCTACATGTAGATAAGATGAGCAAAATAGTGGTGAAATAATGACATTGCCCCAGGTTCTTTTCCGAGTACTTGAGAAGGGGTGGGGGCGGGAGGTAAGCGGCTCCCCGCACTAGCGTACTGGGCATTTTTTATTAGCGAAAACGCACAAACTGGAGTCCATTTGATTTTATGTACTTCGTAGCAACCATTATTTGTACATTTTCTCATTTTCTGTATCTTTTAGGGTCCACTAGGGCAAAATTATTATTTGTACCAGCGTCCAGACTCCCTCCCCCCCCCATGAAAACGTGTAGTAATATTTCCAATTTAACCAACTTTGCAACTGACTGCTGACTGCTTTTTTCGGGGGTTTTGTCTTTTTTTTTTTTTTTCTTTTTTTTTAAAAAAATCTTATTTGCAAGGTCACTTGGCCAATCATAATCACAGTTGAGCAGGAGGTCAGTCACCATGACAAGTTTAGTGGTTTTTGGAGTAATAGTGTTTGAGAGAAACTCCAGACAAATATGGTTGGAGAGAGAGAGAGAGAGATTGGAAAAGCAAAATTCTATGATTTAGTCATATTGAACACGTTGAAGTTCTAGAACTGTAATTATTATCATGATTGAAAAAAAATGTCATAGATGTAATGAAAGAGTGATGATAGACAGATATCCTCAATCATTAAGTACATCTATGACCACTTAAAGGGAGTTTGAATGGATATATTGCAAAGTTCCCTCTCGTATGCATAGAGGTAGTCATGAAAACAGGCTACTGAGAGGCAGAGCAGCATGTCATTAAGTGTGTGTTGGGAGAGGGGGTAAGCGTATTTCCTTACTAGCGCCAGCTTACAGGGGTAATGTGTTTCCCGTGCCAGTGAACTGGAGGCCCTCTTTTTTTGTATTTCTGATCATCACATATGTTCATACTGGTCATTATGTTGGAATAGTCCTATTTTTCTGTACTTTGTTATGGCAAAATTATTTCCTATGCTGGAAATCCTCCCTTTCCCTGGGTACAGTCTATCCCGTATATCTGAGTCCCACTTGTGATCTTTTACTACAAGCTGGGCCACTGCATAAACAGGCCAACCACTGTTAATTGCATGGAGGTGTAAATGATAAATTGGGTCATTGGTTGTGTTGTTGTATTGTGTTGACACAGCTAGTCAAAAGCTGTCTCAAACTGGCTGTGGGGGGGTCAATGCAGCTAGTAGAGGATGGTAAAAAAATCCAAGACCACATAGTTTTTCTGGTTTGATGTACATGCTGCACATTCATGTTTTGCCCTGAAACAGACTCTTAAGACTTAACTCAGGGTGTTCAAATGAGCTGGCACCCAGCACATTTTACCCTCTGCTTCCAGCTATATATATATATAAATATACTCTGCCCCAAGGATCACCTGTGCAGCTGAAAGTGGATTGGTCTCCAATGTGGTCGTAATGTCAAAATTTTACATTCATATTACATCAGAAGGAATACATATAATTAATTTGTCACCAAAAAGATGTTTTATTTGTGAGATGACGTCATTTCTGAGGTAGTCTTACCATGGGGTTGCACAATGTAATACAATGATGATGTAATACGCAAGTTCATGAATAAACATCTTTTTCCCCTCGACAAAACCGTTGATGTTTCTCATTTGCAACCAAAAGAAACTTTCATGCCTATTTTTATCAATGATATGAAGGCTTATCTACATGCAATTAGTGTTATTCCTGACTTACTGCCGTTTACAGAATTAATTGCCTCTCACATCATAGTATACTATTGCACTCGGAACATGAAGTTACCTGGATCAACTTATGCACTGTCGTTTTACGATAACAGACGATCAGGGCTCGCTAGAGTGTACGCATCATATTTTTGTACATATCAAACATATTACAAAGGTCATGACGCGCTACTAGAGTGAGGATGCCATATCCAACTCCAATTTTGTACCTATAATACCCGTATACTGCTTCAAGCCATCTTTTATCAAAGTTTGAAAATTGCAAATATCTATTACATGAACTTGACGCAAGCAGTTCCCTGCTTTTATGAAGCTCCTTGAAGCCATTGGGAAATCATTTTGAAGCAGACGGCGAAGGACTCATCACAGTGACCCTTGTCTAGGCAAGGCTAATAGTTTTTACAAATGCAAATAGCGGAAACGAATGCGAGCATCCTCAGCGAGCATCCTCAGAAGTTTTGCTGTTCTCTTTGAACAATTAAACGGGATAAATTTGAAATAAGTTTTAAACCCAGAAGAAGCCAAGATAAATGATTAAGTTAGTTTTAACCAGGCTGGAACCATATATGTTGAATTCATACTTAATACTGCAGACTCTAGAATTATTTTGTCGCATCAGTTTTTACATACATTCACGTTCCGTAAAGCCATGTATTGTGGCATAGTCGGAACGAAATAAAGAAAAACAAGAGGGCTGTGTGAACAGCCCGTGCCTCAGCTGATCTTGACATTCATCACACTTGCAGCTCTATGAACTTGGGAAATGATCAAGGACACCATGTTCTGAGTAAGTCTGAACTTTATAGAACACTTACATGTGCAACATCAAAGTTCAAGTAGTTCTCAAGTTATAATGAAGAGTAAAATTCATGTATGTTGCACTGTGACCCCACAAACAAGGTCAAGGTCATTCATGTACTGTCTCAACATGACCTTCATACAGAATAATTAACTTGTGTAGCTAACTCCAAACACATCTCAAGTTATCAAGTAAACAGTAAATTTCGTGTCAGTTGTCCCTGTGAAATAGCATTAGAATGCCCATTGACTTACAAGATTTTTTAAGATTTGTCCAAAAAACCCCCCCAAAAATTCATTAAAAATAAAAAAATCACTGGAGCATAAACATTTGAACAAAATTGGTAGAAACCCACCCAACGTACATTGCCACCAAGTTTGAAGTTAATCTGGATGACGGTTTCGGAGAAGAAGTCGAAAATGTGAATTAGCATTAGAATGCCCATTGACTTCCATAGTAATCAATAGGAAAGCTGCATTGACCGACGAGTACCAGAATTGAAAAAATCGTTAAAAATCAGGAATCTGCAGCATTCCCACATAGTGTATAACTTTGTTTGACCCTTCTACAAGGAACACATCCACCATGTTTCAGCTTAATCTGAGTGACGGTTCTGGAGAAGAAGTCGAAAATAGCTACAACACACAAAAATTCATAAAGAATTAGGAAAAAATTGCAGCGCCACCAGGTGAACAAATTAAGAACTAGGAGTCCCAGGAAGTGTTCCTGTGTAATATCAAAGCAATTGGGTGAGCGGTTTCGGAGAAGAAGATTTTTTAAGATTTACCCAAAAAAGAACAAAAAAATTCATTAAAATTCCAAAAAATCACTGGACTGTGACCATTTGAACAAACTTGGTAGAGACCCACCCAAGGCACATCTCCACCAAGTTTGAAGTGAATCTGGCTGACGGTTTTTGAGAAGAAGTCGAAAATGTGAATTGTGGACGGACGGACGGACGGACGGACGACGGACGGACGACGGACCCTCAAAAAACCTCAGCTGACTGACAAGTCAGCTGAGGTAAAAACCGTTTAGAGAGACAGGGCTACACATAAAATGTGGGTATATACATGTCAGACAATATGTGGGGAAAAAGGGCGACACTTACAAAAATGTATATATGCTTCCTGTAAACAATATGATGGAACTGGGGTTAACCACATAAATATCTCTATGCGTTAATCAAAATTAAACCATAATAGTTTGGCAACATGTGGCTACAAGTAGCGAAGTAAACAACAAATACGGCTGCTTCTCATTTTCTAACCAATTACAAAGCCCTTACTTGCGTTATAGTGTGTTGTAAGACTCAGCAACAGCGCTGATGTGAAAAGGTCTGCACATAATGGGGGGGGGGGGAGGGCGGCAAGGGCATTTTCGTGACTCGTGATCCTATCTTTTTATTTTCCGTGATCTGTGAAACAATAAAATTAATTTTCGGGATTCGTGATTAAGCCATTGCTCGTGAATCGTGAATATGCATATAAGCTGAATAATTTTTCCTGTGAACTGTGAAAACAATTTTTTTCCTGTGAACTGTGATCAAGACCCCCCCGCCCCCCCTCATAATGGTACTGTCTCAGTCCTTATAATTCCTTCCTCATACATGCTCCATTTTTGAGACGCACAATCCACAGCTGTTCCTTCAAGTTAAATGAGGACAATCGCACTTCTACTAGGTTAGATAAACTGCATTTTATAAATGGCACTAACGAATCTTGCAAAAATTACGTCCATGAAGTATTAAAATCCAGTATATTCCGGACAGGCACATATGGTAGAATAACCGCATAAAATTACACCTCAGCATCAAAGATCCGTATCGAATGTACAATCAGGTTTGTTGTTTTTACCTACATTTGAAATAAAAGCTAATGTTTAAAATAGTTTTCCATAGAATCCCATAATAGAGGCGATCACAAAACCAAGTAACGCTGTATGACCATCCCGGTAAAGAACACAACATTTATCAATGGACGTTTATTTAAAATAAAGGGACATTGTGTGTGTGCATGAAAATGTTCTCTGAACAGCTGTGCTGAAGTTATCATGAAATATCCATAAATCAGCTTTCATATCAGTGATAGTCTGTATTTACTCAGCTAACAACAGTGAAATGACTAATATTGTGATATCATTTAATATGTTTAATAATTCCAGGAAATATTGCATTGATATGTAAATAAGAATACATACCGTGCCGTTCCCCTTAGGACTGAGATTTTGCTTTTTTATGGACACTTTGACTGACCAGGTAAAGTCTAACACACAAAATATATCACCCGGAATGTGAAATGAGTATCATACAAAATTCCCCGCATGGGGAGGGTACTGATACTGTATCGTTTTTATCCATGTCATTCCATGTGTAATAACACGTGTGAAACATAGTAGATACCAGCTAATGTACGTTTTTCACAAAGTAAATTAACATGTTGGTTAAATTTTCCTACTTGATTACTTCTACCGTGCAAAGAAAATATCTTAAATGGATCATTTAGATATGATAATATATTGTATTGGCCATCTTAGCTGTCTGTAAGATCGGGCATGTTGCTGTGTCATCACAATTACGTACGGGCCATCTTGTAATTTAAAATAAAAAATGTATTCTACCGCGCACATGTATCAATGGACTTATTAATTGCCCTTTACTCTTCTCTCCTATCTCAGTCCTATTTGAAATATCCTCTGCGTGATGTATCAATTATGTGTTGTCTGTGGTGGGGGATCAGTGCCATAAATACGATATTTTTAACGCATGTGGTTATTTTGTTTATCGGGCGCGGTAAGGAAACGCACACGTCCTTATTTTGTTTAACGCGTTCACTTCATAATCTGCACGTGTCCACAAAGTGATAGCACACGAGTATTTAAATGCAGACAAATAAACTTTGAACAGGCATGTATCTGCGCACTTAAAGCTCACACGAGTTTCTTGCCCAAGGGGCATTTTGTTTTAAATGCGAGAACAAGCCTGCGAACTTTAATGCGCGGACACGTCAGTTAATTCGACACGCTTGAAACAAAATAAGAACTCGTGCTATTGTTTATCACAGGCGTTAAACAAAATAAGCTGTTGACCAATTGTTTGACTGATATGGGTGGAAAAGCCCTCCATAATAGAGATCAGGACCATTTTGACCAAGGGTAAATGGACAAGAAATTATCATCAGGGCAAAATATAAAAATGGGTGACCATATGGGTATTGTCACGCTTGCATTTGCAATGTCCAATAACACACATACTAGTAGACGTTAGAATGACATCTGTACCTATCGTCTGTTTTGAAGATAACGGAGATTTGGGGGGCCAATACGCCCAAACTGCACCATGAAAAGCTATTGACCTGTATCCATTCTTATTGTCTCCGCTGTTTTCTGGTAACTACAGGCATTCTGATATTTGGATGAAAATGTGATTTATCAAGAATATGCACCTGGTATCGTTGTACCAATTCAAAGCACAAAGGACTTTTATCAAAATTGGTAACGAGGGAGTTAAAATGTTATACATTTTGTTAAATATTGTTTGATGGTCAATGGTCTATGGCGTGTGTTAGAACTCGGGAATGGTTTCCCCATATGTTATACTTTATAAGATATTTTAGACTTGAGGTTGAAATGCTCTTAATAAGCATCATTTTAACACTAATAAATGGTTAATATTTTTTCTATGCCCAATAATCAGTAAAATATATGTAAGAGCTGGAATGTTATTCGTATCTATCAAAGTTTTGAATATAATACATTTCATTTTTCAAATGTAACATGTACTCAGTAATGTAATTTAAACTGATGCAATCTTTGTTTTGCATTCATCAATTCGACATTGTTCGATGAAATGGCATAGAAGTTGGAATGATCTTATGATGTCCGAGGAAAACGCACAATAAGATTACCTGTGGAGATGGGAAGACAGTAACAATTCATGGAAATACAGAGTGTAGGTGTACTTGGCAAACTTCACACATGGCGCAATGTGAATGAAAGATAATCTTTTCTGGCAGCTGGAGAGGCGACAGCAACCACCAACAGAAATCAATGCAAAGCACTCCAAGATACGGTAAAATACGTTTGGTCCTGTAAATAACATTTTAGGACCTACCTCAATGGTTTTTCTTTTATTCTGGCATGTCTTCTCTTCAATTTTTTTGTAGAACATTATTCGATATGAAAACACGATTCCAGGAAAATAAGTCGAGCAGGAAAGTGGCAGTATGTAACGATTTTTCTGCTGTGTGAAGGTGAATCTTTACTCAACGATGCAAGCTAATATCCCGTTCTATGCTGATTTTCTGTAATGATCATTAGTGACTCGTAATTACGCTTAGATGTACAGTTCGGCACTTTAATACGTGTCATATGTATATACCCCATGCTAACGGAAACCCAACACTGAACTTCACTCTTTGTCATTCTATTCACTGTAGGCAAAATGCACTGAGACAAGGTCAGACAACGTGGAACATGATACGATGCCGCTCACCAAGAAGTCCACATAGCTCTGTATGTGGCCTCCCTTCATTCACCCTTTCCCTCACTAATCATACATCCGCTTCACTGTTCTGACGCGTTCATAATATTTAGTCATACTTCAGCAAAATGTAAATATTCATAGAGTTTATATGTGATATCTTCGTACACACCAAACCTTGTCAGGCAATTTCTACACTTGTAGCTAAATTTAGGCTCCATCATATTTTCTACCTTCTTCTTACCAGCATCGTTCAATTATCAGAATTAATTACTATAATATCAAGGTTGTCAAACAGCTTGCAAATAATAGCTACAGGTGAAAAAAAAACATGTTTTGTACGCACCATCTTCTCCAAATTCTGCCTTTAAGGGCATGCTTTGCATTATTCCTTCACTGTGGTATTTTCACTTGACAGCACGCATACGAATCTGCAGATCCGCCTCCTGCACTGCGCAGGTGAGTCCGTATTTATGGGAACCCTTTGAATCTCGACTGTATATCATCAGAATTAGGGTAAATGTTTATGGAAAAAGAAAAAAAAACTTGCCTGTGTTGATGTTTTATATTCTGGTTATTTATGCGGGGCCGCCAAATAACTCGGCTGATGCTGGCGTAAAAAAATCCTAAATTTCTACATTTTAGCATATAAACAGTCTTAGTGATTATCGACTCAAAGTATGGACACAACCAATACCCAGGCAAAGCAATAAATACAGGCACACTATACCCCAGTGTTATGATAAATACCTGTTTGATCGGTGCTGGAGCCTATATTTAAGTGACTTAACATTGCAAGATCACATTACTCACTTCCGACACATACAGGTGCCCATGTATATTTTAGGAGACACGTGAACAGTTGGATAAACACCGTGACGACGGCTACTGATGTGCTTTTCATGCCCAATCCATAATATGATTTAATGTGAACACATGATAAATGTGTTTGTTGACAAGCGAATGAGCCAAATTACCGAAAGAGTTAATTTCATCATCGGGATTTGAACAGATGCCGACTCTATTATATGAATGTGTAAGATGAATATTAACATTACTCGTTGCCCTTTAAGCACCAAATATTTTTTAATTTTATTTTTGGATGCGTTTAGATGTTGCCTCTCAGTCAGTCAGGCAAGCAGTGCGCGTTCTGGGCAGCAAAGCATCCAGCTTGGTGCTCATATGTTCCTTCTTAGCAATGCTGCAACATACTTTCAAAACCCCGAGGTTAAACGGAAGAGCCGTCAGGTGAAGCCGCGCGGTTGTCAATACCCAAGAACAAAGGGCTTGACATGACGGCGCTCTGTATTTATGCATGCACTAATATAAGGTTATCCGGGTGATTTATAAATAGACAGTTCCTCGGCATCTTACGGCTGCACGTGTATACATTTCTGCTTTTGGAGCTTTCGCTCGTGTGGGATGTGTTCACATATCGTTCGCCCTGAAACATCTGCAAGACACAAACGCCATGCACAACAATCTGCTACATACAACATAAAATAATTTTTGTCGAATAGGAAAAAACACCGTCACATTGACCCCTGAAATGAATGTTCAGGCATGTACAGGTTTGCACTTACCGACGCATGGATTTCGATCCTGTGCAAGGAAAGCTACGTCTGTTGTCTGTGGATAATGTTGGAACTCTTCGGCAAAATCCTATAAGGAATGTAAGCAACTGGTTTTGCCTGGCCTGTGCACCAGCATTGTTTCGGATTCTCAACGCCAGTTGTACAACGCTACTATCAGGTAGATGAGTGGCTTAGATGCCAGATACACGCACGCACTGACACTAGAGCCAGACGCCAGTCACATGGCCTCTTATCTACTAGGTTTGCCTGTACTGTTGTATCTGCAGTGCATATCTGCTTGAAACAGTCGTCTCTTGCCATAAGCTCGTGTGACAGCAGTTCCCGGATAATGACAATCTGAAATTCTGATTCAGTACTTCTTTCTATGATATGGATGCGGAAATTTATTTCTTGCAATGGAAACCTTAGTGTCTGTAGCGCGCCATCTGTTGATTGATGGTTAAAACTGCCCTCTCCCATACCCCAAAAATGTACGAAGTATACAAAGCATGCCTATTAATTTCCCGCCACAATGGCATACCAGGCTGTCTCAGTAACTTTAGTCTCGCCTGACGAGATACAGGCCGCTGCCTGTTCAGGGAAGCGGAATATTACTGATACCTTGGAAGAAAACTTAGTACATGCGGAGGGAACTTTATTCTTGTAACCAGTTTAAGAAGCACTAAACGAATATGACTTATGTCAGTGTAAACTTAAAATTTATGTAAAAGACACTAATTTGGGGAGAAAATGGTATCTAGCCCAGTCTGGGACAGTGACTTGCCCGTGTGTCCTCCCTGATTGACAGGCGGGAGTCCCGTGCTTTATGGCGAGAAATTAATATGCACGTCTCGTATTCCTTTTCCTAGGACCGTGGCGATCGTGTGCTCCGCTGACCTATGCACTGTACATTTCAAATCCAAACAAGCGTACCTGTGTGCCTTTAAACAGGGCCATTGTTCAATGTATGAACCTGATATCATGTAGCTAACAAGAAAAGCTCACGTTGCCCCTTCAATTTCTGATGAATGATGGATGCGATGGGCGAATGTGAAACAAGTTCAAAAGCTGCCCTCAAATGAATCTTGACAGTCATTGTACAAAACTAATATTTGCAATTGGCGCCGTGATCTTGAAACCTATGTCAACGCCACTGTTACAGTAACCATTTTGTAGCTGTCAGCAATGCCTGTCATCATGCTCTAGTTGTCATAAATGTCTGTAATCAGGCTCTGGCTGCGTTTGATCATTTTTTTCTGCGATTTATACCATTAACGATGATATAACTGTAATTAATACCTATAATCATGTCGTAGCTCTCTTTACTCTCTATAATCATGATGTAGTTATCAATAATGCAAATTACTGTGCTTTGCTGTTGCTGTCATAATTGCCTTCAACCATGATCTATGCCAATGATCATGGTCTGGCTGTCGTTTATGCCTGTATCGCTGTGCTCATTGGGTGGAAAATAGAAGCCAAATATATTTAAAACACAAACTCAGGAACATGACGAGTGAACACGAAAACCAATAAAAGGTCAAATCCAACCACCTGCCTCTTGAAAGTTTATAATCCTCTTTGAGCAATCTTTAGTAAATGGATCTTTGGTGTTAATTTAGAAACCATGATGGTAATGCACTGCCTATTGTCCACAGTAATTACGTCTGGGTCGTCGAGGTTAAAAATTCCATTTTTATGTGCAATTAAAAAAAGCACACTGTTCTTGAGTTAAAACCAAAGGACCCGTTTCTAAACACACGCACGATGCACACACCCATTGGAAACACACTGTAGGGCTATATGCCCCTGCCGAACAGGCCAAAGCAATCACAGTAAATATAGGATGGAAACTATCATAGAGGATTTGCTTCACAGCAAAACTGTCTGGGTGCCTTCAAAATGAGAACAGTTTGAAAAGCTACATTTTGCCTTTGTCTAACATAATCCATTTGTGCATTCATGTAATTTGAAGAATAAATGAAAATTCTACAACTTTGGTTCTTAGTTCATTGGATGTGGCCAATACACAAACTTATAAACTGAAGTTGGAATGACACCACTATCTTTAAATGTTTTGAAAATATTCAAGATTTGAATTCTGTGGATTTACCTAATTTGCCAGGTCAAGACCCCAGAGACGGGCCTTTTTTTTGCATGCATATACTTTAAATTGCATAATTTTCATTTGTATACATTTTTACACAGTTTTCTTTTTTAATTAGGGGTATTTGACTCAAGTTTTAAATTCACTATTTTGGAGAAAAAATCCATTAAACCTAAATTAAAATTCTTTTCTCACAAGAGTTTTCTTTTTTCGGAATTATTTCATGAGTGAAAGCAAGCGAAAAAAAAAATGTGTCAAAACAACGAAATGAAGTAAATTTACAGAATATTTCAAAATTTTTGTTGAAGATCAAGATTAAAGGATCATTGCACTATTACAATATTTGCTAGAAACGTATCTAAAGGACAAACAATTATGACATTTGCTAAAAATGTTCATAAATTGTTCCCCAGGCTAAAACTGTCACAATCTTCATATTTTGAATATAAAAACATAAGAGGGAAGGAGAGGGATAGGGAGAGGGAGGGAGGGAGGGTAGGAGAGAGGTAGATAGATAGATAGATAGATAGAGAGAGAGAGAGAGAGAGAGAGAGAGAGAGAGAGAGAGGGAGAGAGATCACATGTGGGTTCCTGTTCAGAATGATGATGTTGTTGTCTGTTTGGCAGACGCAATGCCCTTGAAAATTGGTCAGGGACCCTGGGCCACCAGCCACATACAAAAATTACCTGACAGTCAGTGAACCAGGACAATGCTCCTGTGATCATTGTCACCTGTACAATTCAATAAGCCACGCCCCCCCCACACAGCTGTGCAAACATGCATGTTCAGTGCTGAGGCAGTGGCCCTATGGGGATTGCCCACCTCTGCACCTCTCCATTCCACCAGCCTCAGTGGAGCACTGTGAGGCACGCGTGCATAGTCAGTGGACCCTGTATAAAACCCAATCACCGACCAATCAGCAGTGGGCAGAACTATTTTGTAGCCACAGTGAACCCAAACATGCATTTCCCTTAAGAGGGTTTGCCTGGTGATTATGAGCTTTTTTTACATGAAAAGTATTAAGTGATGATTGTTCCATAAAATACTTCAACATGTGAATCTAATTTGATATCATATATAATTCATGACCACAGTCTAAATTATTTTGTGCCAATGTAACAAATCATTTTGTATTCAACAAAATATGCCCCCCTTTTCCCCCTTCCAGAAGAATATATTCAGACTGTTTACATGG
This sequence comes from Hermodice carunculata, assembly GCA_964020975.1. Classification (NCBI taxonomy): domain Eukaryota; kingdom Metazoa; phylum Annelida; class Polychaeta; order Eunicida; family Amphinomidae; genus Hermodice; species Hermodice carunculata. Next base: position 64,626,727 of record OZ026613.1, read on the forward strand.
CACAAAAGCTTTAAACTTGCCACATTTAGTTGCACTTGCCCAAAATACTGACCATAAATGCCGAGACCATAGTTTGTTACATATGATGTGACTACACTTGGTTTTCCCTGGATGACAATATGTATCTCTCTGTTGCTTTTGAAAAATCTCAAATAAATATATGTTTGGACAGGCTGGACGAACCCTATCTTTTCAATTTATGATAAAGTAACAATATTTTTTTGCCTTGGCAGATTAAACATCATGATAGCCCCCATCACACCAAATACAATGATGTACATAGTGGAGCCTTACAAGTATTGCAGTCTCTTTAATTTGCATTTGTATGGCCCAAACAACCACTCTAACATGCTATTGAATTTGGAGGTGGGACTGACAGCCCGCAGAAGCCTACAACTTTGCTTTATGCTTCGCTGGAGGCGGCTATGTCATATACCTTTACACTGAAGCTGGGAATGGTACCTTCATGCTTGGTTTTGAAGGTATTCAAGATTTCAATTTGTGTGTTTATCTTATTTGCAGAAATTAAAATTGTACAATTTTGGATTATGGTTCATTGGATGCAGCTTTGTCATAAACCCATAAATTGAGGTTGGAATTGTACCTCTATCTACAATAGTCTTGAAGCTACTCTAGATTAAAATTTTGCACATTCATCTAATTTGCATAAGTTAAAACCCTACAACTTTGGTTTATCGTTCATTGGATGTGGCTTGCCACAAACCAATAAACTGAAGTAGGAACGGCGTGTCTATGTGTGATAGCTTTGGAGATATACAACATATAAATCTTTTAATGCCCTTAAATAGCTTTATTTGAAATTCGAAAGCTTTCATTTTCATTGAAAAACAATTATGTTGGCAGGTGTCACAAAACTATTCATGCACAATGGAATTTTGTGTGTATCTGCAATAGTTTGGAAGATATGGAGCTTTGAAAATTTTGATTGCCCCTTATTTGCATCATTTTCAAAACCGTGACTATTCTTAACCAGATGCACAATTTCACTGGTAGGTCAGCCACTATGGCAAGTTTGGTGGTTTTTGCAATTATAGCGTCCGAGAAAAACTCCGGACAAATTTGGTTGGAAAGAAGAAAGAAAGAACAGAAAGAAAGAAAGGAAAGGAAATAAAAGAAAGAACAGAAGGAAAGAAGAATTCTTGGAAAAACAGAATGTCTAGGTTGGCATCCACACATAAAAAAGAATTCTTGAAAAAACAAAATGTCTGGATTCGAACCCAGATATCCAAAAGAATGTTTGGAAAAACAAAATATCTGGGTTCCCACCAAGACATAAAACTAGAACAGAATATTTTCTTTGGAGTAAATATGTCTAGGTGCTTTCAAAATAAGAACAGTTGAAATGCTTATTTTGCCATAGTTCAACCTAATCTAAATGTTATGTATTAGCGTAGTTTGCGGAAATGAAAATCCTACAACTTTTGTTCTGGGTTCGTTGGACGTGACCATGTTACAAACTTATAATATAAAGTTTGAATGGTACCACGATCTATAAGGGTTTTGAAGCTATTCGGGATCTTAATTTTGTGTATTTCCCTAATTTGCATTGATTGAAAGCTTACAACTTTGGTTCATGGTTCATTGGATGCACCTATGTCACAAACCAATGAAGTAAAGTTGAAATGGTACCTATATCTATAATAGTTATGAAGCTATTTAAGATATAAAATTTGTGTATTCTCCTTATTTGCATAAAAAAATTCTACAACTTTGGTTCATCCATAAATTGAAGTTAAAATGGCACCTGTACCTTCATTAGTTTGAAGGTATTCAAGATTTAAATTATGCATATTCACAAATTTGCAACAATCAAAATCCTTCAAGTTGGGTTCATGGTTCACTGGGTGCCGCTTTGCCACAAACTTATAAATTGGAGGTAGAATGGCATCTTTATCTATAATAGTTTTTGAGGCATTCAACTTAATTTTTTTTGATGCCCCTGATTAGAATAATTTGAAACTTTCAGTTACTTCCATTATATTGGCAGGTGTCACAAACCTATACATGCACATGGAAATTTTGAGTCTATCTGCAATAGTTTGGAAGATATGTAGCTTTTAAGATTTTAATTTCCCCTTATTTGCATAATTTTAGCCATCATAACTATTGCTAACAAGGTAGACAATTTCACTGGTAGTTCAGTCACCATGACATGTTTGGTGGTTTTCTGAATATTGGTTTGGAGAAAAACTGGACAAATTTGGTGGTAAAGAAGAAAGAAGGAAGGAAAGAAGGAAAGAAAGAAAGAAAGAAAGAAAGAAAGAAAGAAAGAAAGAAAGAAAGAAAGAAAGAAAGAAAGAAAAAACTAGGAAAGATTTGCTTCACAGCATTTATATCTGGGTGCCTTCAAATTGAGAACAGTTTGAAATGCTACGCTTAACCATTGTTCAACATATTCTAAGTTTCGTGCATCAGCCTAATTTAAAGAAAATTAAAATGCAACTTTGGTTCCTGGTTCATTGGATGTGGCTATGTCACAAACTTATAAAGTGAAGTTTGAAAGAAACTACTATGTATAATAGCTTTGAAGCTATTCAACATTTCATTTTTGTGTTTTTGCCCAACTTATATAAACTAAATGCCTACAACTTTGGTTTATGGTTTCGGCAGGGCGATGCCATAAGCCCATTGATTGAGGTACCACTATCTATAATAGTTTTGAAGCTATGCAAGATTTATATTTTGTATATTCTCCTAATTTGCATAATTAAAATCCTACAACTTTGCATCATGGTTTATGGATGTGGCTTTGTCACAAACCCATAAATTGAAGTGGAAATGGTATCTCTATGTATAATAGCTTTGGAGATTTTCAACTTTTAAATTTTTCAATGCCCCTTAGTAGCATAATTCTACAGCTTTCATTTACGTCCATTATATTGGCATGGGTCACAAACCTATACATGCACATTGAAATTTTGAATGTATCTGCAATAGTTTGCCCCTTATCTGCATAATTTTAAACATCATGACTATTCCAAAATGAGAGACATAATTTCGCTGGTTAGGTCAGTCATGGCAAGTTTGGTGGTTTTTGGAAAAAAGTGTCAGAGAAAAACTCAGGACCAACTTGGTCATAAAGAAAAAAGAAAGAAAGAAAGAAAAAAAAATGAAAGAACAAAATGTCTGGGTTTGCACCAAGACCCACAATTCCAGTGTTATGTAAACAGCGAAACCTCTCTACAATGGGCACCATTGGGATCAGAGAAAAAAATCGGAGAACAGTGCCCACCCTGAGACGCAGAGCCCTTCTGGGTAGTATGGATGAGTATATGTGCATGTACATGTGCATTAGTGATACATGCACATTTATATGTGCAGTGTATACATATTATTATTCATATATAATGTATACATGCAATACAAAAGTTTCTTTGTTCCTTTATTACACAAACAAATTTTCAACAGACACTGTCACAGAATTACATGTACATGGTCCTCTGAACTGAGACAAGCACTATACTGTCTCAGTAGTAGCTGTGGAAAGCAGGCTTCATCTCATTGGTTACAAGAAAACAAAGACATAAAAGTGCTACAGAGATGACACAAATCCACACACTGTTTCATAATTCACAAAGTTGTGAAAACAGTCATTGAGGACTGGAAGACCATACAACTCAGCACTGTGTGTAGTCTATTTTTAACAGAGGGTACATTCAGGCTTGTTGTGACTAGAAGTCTAGTGCCTGTGCTTCCTTGGGACAGATAAACCCAGCAGACAAAGGCAAAAACAGATCAGCTAGGACACCAGTCTCAGTCATGGTGCACTGACATTCTGTCCAGCACCAGTGGGAACTATAGCCTGACTCGCACATATAGCGGCATGGATCATATCCGTTCCTGCAGGAACAGAAAGAGATTTTCTGTATTTTCTCGAGAACTTCATTACACAGTTTTTGGGGTCCCCCCCCCTCACACACACCATCCCATTTGCTACAAGACCCAAGCCTTCCAAACCATCCACCTAGCAAGCATGGCTAGAGCGCTGCCTATGAGACAGGTGCAAGCTAATTTATTATGAATGCAAAATGGTTGCCTAGAACCATGGAGGTCCATTTAGCTTGTAACAAGCAATACAGCAGAAGCCTCGGATGTGTATAGATTTTATTTTTTTATGTTTTATGTACATGAGTATTCTCAATTCTACTTTTCATTGAGTCATACATTTTATTTACCATGACCATCTAATGTATTTCGTGCAAGCCTGTATTATAAAATAATTGTGTATTGTTCTTCGTTTGACTAAGTGTAATATTATATTCATGTATCTCTTCAGCGAATGGAGGAAATAAAGAATATACGATAGTTGGGAAGTAGAAGGCCTGGCTGTGTATTGTTGGGAAATTCACTGAATTTATCATACATTAAAATTCCCTTACTTTTGTTGGCACGCTATTGGAGTTGCCAGATGTTTTAAACTTATACGTTTAAGTTAGAACTTTGTGTCTATCTGTAGTAATTTTTGAAGATATAGAGCTTTTAAAACTTTTATTGGCCCTAATTTGCATAATTTATAACGTCATGACTATTCCAAACCAGATGCTAAATTTCACAGGTAGGTCAGTCAACATGGCAAGTTGGTGGTTTTCTGAATAATAGTTTCCGAGAAAAACTGCCGACAAATATGGTCTTAAAGAAGAAAGAAAGAAAAAAGAAAGAAAGAAATAATTCTTGGAAAAACAAAATGCTGGGTTTACACCCACACGTAATAAGCCTCCGACATAGGTGAACTACCGAGTTAAAATAAGGTGACCTGCCTGTTATCATCCGATGGATATCACACACACACACACACACACACACACACACACACACACACACACATATATATATATATATATATATATATATATATATATATATATATATATATTTCATTTGTTTAACGTGGACTGTCATATAAAGTTACTTAGGAATTCTGAATCCCGGGTGTCGTGTTGTGCAGTTTTATAATTTGTTTATGAGAATAAAGTTCAAATCAGTGTGTTTACAGTAGCAAAGATAGTCCTGGAACCGGAGATGAGAAAGTGATACGAAAGATGTGAAAAGAGTGACTAATATCAAAATTAATATGGACTTTCAAGGAGCAATAGGCAGCATACTGTGCCAATGTGATACCACAACGCCTAGACGTGCGTGTCACTCGCAGCGGAATTCGTACCTTGATAAAGGAACATTGTTACGGTGAAGGCTGCCTTTTCCTCACATACCTGGTGGTTGTTCTTTTGTGATTACCGTATGTGTCCATTGGTTATGGTGGAAAACCTTTTCCAAACCTACATTACGTTTCCTGTTGGTTTATTTAACAAAGGGGTGAGAACTACTTAATTATACGTATATTCATTTAGATGTCATGATTGCATCTTTAAGATTGCCTTCCAATGTTCGTGTGTCCAGCAAACGGTGGGCATAAACTATTATAATGAGCTGATCGGCAGTTTCGCCATCCAATGGTGGTCGAGGTATGATACTCAATGTACTTATGTGTTTTGCACATCAATTCCCTGAACAAATCTCAAATACTCTCAGTTATGATTAATTAGCTGTATTTAAAATTTACTTATCGTATTTTTGTGGTCAAAGTGCGTTACAGAAATTTGTAACTATATTTGGTTGACTTTCAAATCTACAGTTCAGCGTAGACATGCGTGAAGCGGCGCAGAGCCAGTGCAGTAAAATATCAAAACAAAGATGGCGACTTCAAAGCTTGAACAGTTACCAGACTAACATCACGTTTTTGTGATTTATATAATTTGGGGGCATGTGAAAAACAAAATCAAACATTGGCGAACCGTGAAGAAGAACGTTTGTGGCACTCGTTGTTGTATTTTTGCGGAATTTGCTCAACAAAGCCTCGTAAAATCCTTAAATCCAATAACTCGCGCCACAAGCGTTATCCACCACGGCTCGCCAATGCCAGATTCTCTGTTCCCAACATGAATTAGTCAGAAGGATAAGGCATTCCAAAAGGGCAGTGAAAGGGTTTGTTTTTGGCAAACAGCATGATACGGGAGAAAAGCAGAATATGGAAAGCAATAAGTATCAGATACGAAGGATGACCACCACTCCATGTAGTTTGTCATAAGACCCTGATTTCTTTTGCTCGCTTGGCAGACCTATGGACATAGAGTGCTGGGCAGGGACCCCAGATATAAAATGGTGTAACAGCATCGTCAAGCAGTGATTTCTTTCGACCCAGAGATTTTCTGAAAAGTTTCGTAATGTCTGCAACATTGCAACATCGCAACATCAGTCTGGAAGTCAATAAGAGAATGCAGTCAGCATACTTGAAGAGATACTGCCCTGCAGGCTGCATCCCTCTAAATCTTGCACACCAAGCTGCTCAGGCATGCAGCATCAGCAGGATGAACACTAGACTGTGAAGGGGAACGTGATGGTCTTATATTCAGAACATTTTCAGATGTAAGAATTTTCTAAATGGGAGGGTACTATTTTGGTGAATACTCCCATGAGATTGGTGGCGGGGTGCACGTGGTGGAGTGTCGTGATATGTGTGTGTGTGTGTGTGTGTGTGTGTGTGTGTGTGTGTGTTTGTGTTTGTGTGTGTGAGAGCAACTCCTTCAACAGGCAGAACAGATCTCCTCAGGCTCAATGGAATATACTCACGTGCCAGTTTTATGTAGATCAGACTCTGTCTGCCTTTTTTGACTGGTTACAACAATATGGTCCTTGTTTACCTTCCTATCAAGGCATTGCTCCACCATATGTCTGTGCTAGCATGCCCTATCAGATTGATAACAACGTCCAAGTATTAGCATATCTAGCGCACTATCCAGATCTCTTTCTGATAGAATTCAGGGGATAGAACACCTGTGGGAGTGCAGGGCCGCCTGTACAATGGCATGGCAGGCACATTTCATCAGCTGTAACACATTCTACCTAAAAAGTGGACCTGCTTTTGCAAAGGAGGATCAGCTGTGTGCCTTGGAGTTTACAGGTTTGTTTACAGGGACATGGAGGTACCAACGGTATTGATACACACAACCTCTTAACAACAAGACAGATCTGAAACAGGACCAGAACATAAATAACTGGACATACCTTCAACTCAAAGTGTTGACTGAAGAGTCCGCCTGGAAAAAAACCCCATGAATAGGATGTCACCATCTTGCAGCATCAGCCACTAAGAACAGAATCAGCCACTAAGATAAATTTCGTTCAAAGTAACTGGAATTGCTGTAACAGTAAATGTGTATGCTAGTAAGCAGGCACTAACTGCATGCGCACATTCATACTGGCAGGAACAAAGTGTATGTATAATTGAGATATTGTACAAATTATTCGTATCAAACTTTAATTAGAGCATGATACATTGAAGCATTCTGGAGATATCGTGGTAAAGAGCCTGAACGAACATGTAAAAATAAAGCTGCCATTTGCTCAAATTAGGTCATGATGACACCAAAATCTAATCAGATCATCTTGGCATACAATATAATCATACTATAAAATTTGAGCAAGATACATGGAAATATTCTGGAGATATTGCGGTAATGAGCCCTAACGAGCATGTAATTAGAGTGCTAATTGCTCAAATTTGGTCATGGTGACACCAAAATCTTATCAGTTCATCTTGCCAAGTAAGGTAAGCGTATTGGCAAATTTGAGCAAAACACATGGAGACATTCTGTAAATATTGGGGTTCCGCGAATGTGCACACCCAGACAGACGGACAACTCCCCAAAATACATAAACGGTCCCCCCATGAGGTGGACCCTTAGAAATGCTCTATACATTTTCAGAGTATTCCTGATTCCCGGAGTGTGTTGCTGAATGGCGGGCATCTGATTTCCTTATGGTAAAAGATTTCTGTGTTGAGCTACCTGTTGAGCCATTGTTTTTGTTTGAACATAGATTACAGTTATGAAACATGAATCAGGTGAGCTTGTGGTTCATTTGATCTGTGACCATCTCCAGTTACAAGACAAGCGGATCAGACCTTGCATCATCTACTCATATACGTTTCCGTGAATGTTAGTCGCGACAGCTTGTGATTTGTGCAGGTGATATGGTTTGGGTGGATTCACTTCCCTAAAATGAATTTACCTTTACCGAAACTTAGTAAAATAAGTGAACATGGCTATTTTTAAAAAATACAGTATCTCGGTATATTCTATTAGGCATCTAACAAATCTGATTCATCAGAAAAAGCCATTTAGTAAGAGGATCTCGTTGGACATGTATTTGCATTAATCTTTACTGGCTCGTCAGAAATACCCTCTAGAGCACCTTGATCCTCCTACAAATTGAGGCCAATGCAAGAGATCTCATGATCGTAAACATCATGCACAAATATCATAGATGCTCGTCATAAAAGGAAACACAGAGACATAATTTTTATTCACGCTACCCTTGTGGCAGTGTCGCCAATAAAAATAAATGGATTTTAGAATATTTTCTTTTTGAAGAGCCAGGGCAGCATACACGCTAATACCAATCCGATAAGGACTATGTTTACATAGTGTGGTGTCTACTCGGAAACGAAAACAGGTATTTTTCTGTTTATGGTTAAACGTTATAGGTATCATGAGCTAAGCCGATCAGTTCGCTTAATTTTGTCTACAATACAAGCAGTAAACGTATATATGTCTATTTCTGTACTCACAGAATTATTTTTACAAATTTTTTACAGCCTTGAAATATTACTATATTTTGCTGACGCCTTTCTGGATCAACGTTATGGGAAATTAACAGGTTAGCTTCGATGGTCTAGCTAGGCATCAGGGTATACACCAAATATCAGTTCTGTTGATTTTATTTTGACATTTTGACACCACCAAATTTCTATTCCTTGGATATTTTGCTTCAACTTTGTAAAATTTGTATTGGGCCTTTGTTGCTATTCCTTAGATATTTTGCTTAAATTTATAAAGTTTGCATCAAGCAGTTAGTAATTTAAGCTCACTTTTTTAAACTGTTTCAACTGGTGTTTTTAAAAATAAAACAACGATAGGAGAAGGCGTGGAAGTAACTCGAATGTGATTGGTTTGTTTGGTAATCTGATACATAGAGTAATAGTCGTCTTGAGCATGTTATCCTTTTGTCTGTTGCATTGGTCACAGTCATGTCCGCAAAGCAGACCCTTTTGTTGTTTTTAACCCTGGTTAAAGGTCAGGGCACTTTGCAGGCGAGTCATATTGCTAGAGAAATTTCTGATTGAATGGCTGTGTGTGAACCTATTTTCCAGGTAAAAACACAAACCTTATAGCTGATCGAACATTATGGTGAATACTTTGAAATAGCAGGGGGTTGTTCATTATCAGAATAAAACTCACGCCTAATTGTAATCAATACGGGCACCAAATCCCTTTTTAGCCAGAAACAGCTTTCACAACTGAATGGTCCTAATATTTCCATTAATGTTCATACCTGACATATATTTATTACTCATTGGGAACATATCTTGTGATTTGGCATAAAGTGAAGGACGTGCTTTCTTACCCGGCATCAAGAAAGGCATGGTGCATAAAATAATTGATCATCTGTTCTGATTTAATCTGATGTATCGATTTATTAACATGCTCAGGTACATCTATTATACTTCTATGCATTATACACTCATATCAGTTGCGAGGTTTACTGTTAGAAGCAAGATGAAGTTTGCAACACTAAATATGAACAAAATTTGCATAAAATGTATGAATATAAAGTAAACAGGAACACACACAGACGCATATATATATATATATATATATAAGTATATATGTGTGTTTAAGCAAACTGGTGAAGTATCATTTCACGCTATTGGTGACATCCCTTTAAAACTTGCATCAAGAATGGTGTATTTCGCACAAAGTATTCAATTCCCTGTGGGACCCTGTATCACTGATATATGTGTAAACTTACATTGGACATAATGACCATGTTGTGATTGAGCAATCGATTCAAATGCGAACCAGTTGTGTCACAGTACAAAGTGGCCCCCAGCAGGGAAATTACTTTTGTTATCATCTACAGAAATTGACTTTCCTTATCACATGCATTGGCATACGTAAACAGAAGGGAATAGAACTAAGATTTTATGTACACCCCAGTTGACTTCTAAAGTAATCAGGGTAAGACTCATACAGTTTAAGCATGGCACAACCATCATGAGCTTGCTGCAGCTCTTTATTGTCTGTTGTCTCTGAAAAAAATATTTGTAATTGACTTGTGACTACAAATTAAAAGCAAAGAAATGACATAAACAACAACTTAATCTAAAGTGGAGAATTGGTGCTGTATCCCAATAATTCAGAACCATACAAGAGTATTGGCATCACCTGACGCTCCCAGGATTCTAATTTTACATCTAGAGACAAATCTAGTCTTACATTTACCAACCATGTAGAATATGGCCTAACCAGCATGCTTACCTCCTTTTTTAGGCCCTATTAAATTCACTATTGTTTTTTATGGTACAGCAAGAGACAAGTGGTCTTCGAAAACCACAATCCAACCTTCAGCTAACGTAAAGGCAATATGGTTTCAAACCAGACTGGAGCAAAGTGTTAACAAGACAGTTTTTAGACGTAGCTTACCCTTGCGGCTGACTTATAAATTTTCATTGATGACACAATTAAGCCCACAAGTTTTGTTCATTTTCATTTTATTTCAATGTTACGTGTTGTCCAGTGGGACAAACCCATTTATACTGAGCCCTTTTACCTGCAGTTTCTTACCACTAATTATATACTTTGTCTTAAAACGTTTTTCAAAGTTATCCATGACATCCATATTCAGTCGTGAATGAGAACTTTTTTGGCACTAACCTTCTTACAGGTACAAGCTAAACATATACACATGATGCATTTATGCACAAAGAGTAAACAAAAAAGGAGATATGAATATTAATAACACAGAATTATATTTTACATATATGGGTCCAACCGGGCATTATTTTTTAACATGGAATACTGATCAAAATCCTGATGCTTTTTCCGTAGTTCGAAGATTTCTTAAACATTGAGGATGGGCCATTGCTCCCTTTTATCATGACCCGGTTTCAGATTATCAGTATACTTTTTTATACCAATGAAAGTGTCAAATTGTGTTCATTGGGCCTTTGCAGCTTTGTAAGTAGGTCGATAAAAACGTGTCAAAGGGGTGATGTGACAATTTAGGATACAGTACCTAGTCTATTTCAAATACAAGTACGTTTTTCTTGGTGGTGGTGGTGGGGGGGGGGGAGGTCGGCAACTAATTTTCCCAAATTTTGTCCATACGGCCCTGTCAATCCTCTTCACCTATCAAACAACGTACTGGTACCAAATAAACATTATTTGGCACCATATAGAAAAGTTCCTGTGTTGGGAATGGAAATTCTATTAGCCAATTATTTTCGTTGATTCTCGGCTTAAAACTGATTCACTGGATTGATGTATGTATTTTCCTGTTGTTTGTGCGAAGATGGGTTTACAATAGGGTCATCTGAAGTTGCAAGCTATTTGTAGGGGATAGTCCACAAAACGTGAGGTATATTGCCGTTGGCCTAGATGTCAGATGAGTGGTTAAAGCTAGGTCTCATCCTGGGATTGGTTAACATTTTAGGTATCTACTATTGCTATCCCTTCCCCTTTCAAATCACCTAAAATGTTATCACCTGCTTCAGTGCATTTGCATTTGTCTCTTATAGAAGACATATCCAATGGGAGTTGTAAACCAGGCTCGTCACGATGCCTTGTACTAGATCTTAACCTTCTTTGGTGCAGGTTGGACTCTGAGGTCACAAAGTGCAGCAAGATAACCGTCAACATTTCCTTAACCCTTTCCCACTCAAGTAGCCCAAAAGCTCCTGAATGTACAGTCTCTTCTGATTTAACTTTTTACTTCAATTTCTCGTGACTAGAAACAGATATTTTTTTATGGAAGATTCTTCATGATGGCACAGCTTAGGTCAGGAGCTTTCCCTGGCATGAGTGAAGCGCATGGGGTCCAACCCACGCCAAGGGAAGCTACTGGCTCAGTCGTTCTATAACCAGGAATCGGCTGAACGTGCCATTACGTGCTATTATGTGTAAGGTAAATGGGTCACGACTACCATGACACTGTTGAGAAGAATAAGCGTCAGTTTACTGTTTAACAAAAACACACTAAAATATCTGAAAAAAAACTTAACATCTGGTCAGCTGAAGGGTCTAAACACAGTGAATCAAATCTGCAAACGATAATGGTTGTACGTTAAAACAATTGAGCGAAGAAACGAAGTGCGTCAACTGATTGTGAAAGTCAATTGAGAATAATAATGATTCTCGGAAACGCAATCTTATTCCACACTTATGGTATTAAACTACAGGTCTAAGGTTGTAATACAGCGATTTAAATCTACAAATAATAATGGCTGTATATCAAACAATTTAAAGGTGGGTCAGATGATTATCATAACATTTGGACAGTAAAAATGATTCTCGAAAATGAATATCTAATTTCATACATATGGTATTTAGCAAGCAGATCCATAAAACCAAACCGAATAATTAATGAAATTGTTTCTGATAGAAACGTGAGTATGAAATCTGTGTTATATTCTTCTGAAAAAAATCTTTTCAGGTATACCGCATATTATACCATGCCTCCCTTGTTTTCTCAAGGGATATATGTGTCACCTGCTTACACATATATCCCTGCTTTAATTTCCGTGGCTAAATTTCAACACGGGACTGCTTTACTTTGGTGAATGCATTTTAAAATGCATTTGTATTCATGAAAACAAAGAAGGCATGGTATAAAAAGGATACATCCCTTGTTCTCGTGATTTATCTGGAATCCTGCATTTTTAAATCTCTACGCTTCGCTCCGGGATTTAAAAAGGCAGGATTCCAGATAAATCCCTTGAACTTGGGGTGTATCCTCCTCTTAATCTACATGTCGACCCAAAATGAAAAATCTTATCCACTTTTGCATTTAATGTGATTTGTTATATTTCTGATCGAAACATGAGTATGAAATCTGTGTTATATTCTTCTGAAAACATCTGTTCAGGTATACAGCATATTAATCTACATGTCGACCCAAAATGAAAAAACTAATCCACTTTTGCATTTAATGTGATTTGTTATAAAGCCACAGCGTTGCCTGGAATCCAATTCCAATGGGGGAAGAACAAGGTGTTATCATAGACGCTTTCACATTTTCTCATCAGTTCAGGCCTAGCAGGGCATGTGACTATCGCAGAGTTACGACCACCCTGCACATGAATTTAAGTACAGGAATTGCACCAAAGTTAACAGCACACATGCGGAAAACGTGTTGGTTAGTAGGGATGTAACTACTTTTGGCTAACATTAACTGTTCGATATCTCCTTGACCAATTCAGTTGACAAAACTAGCCTGTGCTAAGCAAGGGATAAAAGTGATTAACATTAAAATGGCAAATGGATGTAGACGAAGCGGATACACTTGGAATAAAGTGAGTGAGAGGGAACGTGAGAGTATAAAATAAAAAAAATAAAGGTATCCATTTGAATATCATTTACCCAAATCAGTTGAATGTGTTGAATGAGTTTTTGACGGCACTAAATTCCTTGTGTGTTTATGTGAATAACCTGCACAAAATTTATTTCGTATGGAATATAATAAATGTACGCAACGAGTAGCCACACATAGGGAATTATATTTTCAGTAAGTAGTGTAAAATATGCTTCAGCAAGAGAAACAATAACTATCACAAGCACTATTTTTTTTATCAACATATCCGAAGTGTTCCTTAATTGTGCATTTAAACAGATGTTTCATACGAAGGCTTACAAATAGCCTCTTTGGTACGAACTAGGTCGGTGAGACTGTTCATGTCCATGACTATGGTTTTTCTTGTTGCTACGACTAATCTTGGTCCATAAGTAATCTCTGCTAAAGTTGCTCTATGAGAGCCAAGCAAATTTCTGTCGGTTTTATTTCAAGCGGCTTTTTCATGAGGATATTTATATGCCAACAGTACTAAATGTCATGAACAACCATTAACAACATGTGTGCTATTAGTATAATGGTAAAATACTATCAGTATTGCTAAATTCATAATTGACTTACGGCCTTACAAATATTCTTTCCCAGCCAATCCATTGGAATTTAGGTAAATTCATGGGAAGAGAAGCAAGTTCCTGGAAACATAGGCCAAGTATTAGGAATTTAGCGAAAATCCGAGGAGCATAGTGGTTAGTTCTTGGGAACGTAAGTATAGTCTCAAGAATAAAAGTTGTAGGACAGTTCCAGAGATATAATTAAAGTCCCAAACAATAAGCAGTCGCCTCCTGCGAATTCACCTCAAAGTACCACGAACGTTGCAAGGACTGCTGATAAGATACTTGTTATGTACAAGTCCAGTAACATATAAAAATATTTTTGTTTCATATTAAATTAGATTCCACAAATTTGCAAGCATCTGACATGCAAAAAATTACAACTTTCAGTTAAGCCCATTTTATCAAACACCTCGGCGAAAACAAAAATTGTTTTGTGTAATCAGTACATGGTTTACCAATAAAATGACACACTTGAGAAATAAAGAGTAAATTCAAGTATACTAACAGTCAATGAAAGCGAACTTTTATTTCTTCAAAATAATTTCAAAAGCATAGCTATGCTTAAATCTTACATTAGACGTCCTTGGTGATCCTGCCTGTGAACTCTGTAAGCAACTTTGTCTTTACACACACCATTGCATGCAGACACGCATTGCATACCGACATGATATTGGGTTTCATCTGTGTGATCATTTAAAGAGTGGCTTCTATGCCATATATAAAAATGTCAGAAAAACGCAGAAATGACGCTTCCAAAACGCAATGATGCCATGTTTAACATGTGCTGGTCGCTACCTGCCTCTTAAGGCCAGGAAAAATGCGTTTGCTCATTCCACCACACAGGCTGGTTGCGACTTCACCATGTGCAAGACAGATTTCGGAAAGCAAGTGGTACAACCAGAGAATCACCACAAAGACACAATACCCGCATATGCGGTCCGACAGTGAGGCGTATGCACCAGGCCAGTGTGACCATGCCGCTTCTGAAGGCCAACATTTTTTTCTTCTGGCCAATATTTCCCCTGAAATAAGTCTGATTGAGCACCTCTGGGACCATCTTGGCCCAGCGTCTTTCCAAAAGGATGCCTAACTTGACCATCCGGCAACAACTAATCCGGGCCTTAAGAGAGGAGTGCGAGTGTATCCCTGAACACAGAATACAATACCTGATCCAAAGCTGGTGCCACAGATGCAATGCCTGTGTAGCTGCTGGTGGTTGCCATACACTCTGTTGAGATGTGACTTGAAATTTAAGGACATCAAGAATCTGTTACACAATATCCTTTATATTTCATGCCTTGACGGATTGAACATTCTAACTCCCATTACAATGTTGAAAGAGTTTCTGTACATGATAGAATGGGTAGTATATGAGCACATGATGAAAATGTTGAAAGCCTGCTGTGCATTTTCATTGACTGTAAGTATGCATAAAATCTGATGTAGCTTCACAATATTAATGTTATACTGAATGACTACACATTAGAAGGATATTAGATCGGGCATGATTGGAAATAAGCTTATTAATTTCTTAAAGGTAAGTGTTTTCAAGGCCAATGCATGTACATGTATTATGGTAGAAGTTTTGAAAAGTATACAAACGGATCTTTGGGAGTCTGTAGAGCCATGCATGACTAATTGACTGGCAGCTTGAAGTTATGAAAATGAAAGAGAACTGATAGGCAAAGCACATTCCAGGCCCAACTGTGTCTAGCTACATGCCTGTCCACACCTGACATGCAACGCTCATTGCACTGATGCAGTAGGCCGTGCAGTCAGTGCGTGGATGGCTGTTTTCCTGACCACATGCCTAACTGGCGTTAGGCCTACAGAATGACGCAAATGTAGACACAATCAAAGTTTTGTGGTTTTAACTCTCAGCAAAACTCTGGAAGCCAAACGAAATATTTAGGCCTATATTTATTTCCTCTGTTGAGGACAAGAATGCGATGGCCATGCAAGTAACAGCTCGGTTAGTGGTCCAACAATCATCATTGGTAAGTAGGCCTAAAGATGTATTTTACTGATAGTTCTGTTGAAATCTTAAGCTTGACTTTTGGCCTGACTAACTGGCTGGGTAGCCATCTGCATCAGGTAACGTTCCATGGCTGCAGCATGGGCCAAAGCAAGTGGTATTGAAATACTGGTTCCGCCATGGCAAATTTGCCGGCCATGCCCCTTCAGGTGCCCACAGCGCGTGCCCCAGTTTCACCCCCTTCTTCTCTCGGTCAAGCACCCGCATCAGTCACGTTAATGGTACAGCAACAGCGACAGCGACAGCCACGTCTGGACCAGTCAATGTGAGAACGGATGTCTCTCACGGAGCTGGAAGGCTATCATTATCCCTAAAGTCAACGTTCTTCTTCTTCTTCTTCTTCTTCTTCTTCTTCTTCTTCTTCTTCTTCTTCTTCTTCTTCTTCTTCTTCTTCTTCTTCTTCTTCTTCTTCTTCTTCTTCTTCTTCTTCTTCCTCCTCCTCCTCCTCCTCCTCCTCCTCCTCCTCCTCCTCCTCCTCCTCCTCCTCCTCCTCCTCCTCCTCTTCTTCTTCTTCTTCTTCTTCTTCTTCTTCTTCTTCTTCTTCTTCTTCTTCTTCTTCTTCTTCTTCTTCTTCTTCTTCTTTCTTTGTAACTGAACATTGACCACTGTTGCGAGCATGTGGTGACGTGATTAATTTTCATAAAACCTATTCTTTCCTGCATGAAAGTAAGTGAAATTCAAACGGTTTTTTGAAATATGAACTTATATATATATACATTATCTGTTGAAATCAATTTCACAATGTAGCTATAATTACTGGGTAAAAATAAAAATAACTGCGTGTGCAATACTGCAAGCCAGGACAACCTGGTTCATGGTCTGATCACTGCGCACGTGCTTCATGCATTTAGAGTGATCCAGGCATGAATTCGGCTGCCATGGCTTGCAGTACTTTACACTTGCTTAGTATTGTTATCATTTTGTCCAGTATTATCGCTGTATCATCCAGAAAAGCTGGAAAATACAGACTGGATGATCGATAACCCTGTCCATATCACGATAGTGTAAAGGTCACTGAGAACTACTTGTCCCCTATGTTTGGAAAGTCTGCAAGGTCAAAGGTCAAACCTTTGCTTTGATCTAAGGGCAGTAGTACTTGCCTTTTTCCATTCTTGAAAAAAAATCTGTGGCAAGGTATGTTTATTTCCAATTTCCAATGTGAAATTGTTTTCAAAATTTGTTAAAATTTTGGGAAATTGGGAATTACCACTGGAGCAGACTGTCCATTTGAGAGGGTACCCATTCGTCTGGATGTCTGCCCGGATGGGCACATTGTCATTACGGTGATATGTACAATTTGCCACCATGTATTTTGCTCAAATATGGTGATATGCTTACCGTACCTGGCAAGATGAACTGATTAGATTTTGTTGCCACCACAACCTAATTCTAGCAAATAGCGGACCTATAAGTCAACGCTTTTGTTAAAGGTATGTCTAGTTTTTCTCCTGAGTTGTAAGTCTGGTGACTTAACAACAAATGAAGGAAGTTAGCCTATCTTATCGTTTTAGTGACAACTATGAACCTGGAGCATTATAAAAACGTATAAAAACGCTTTCCCTTTATTGTGAAAAATTATAAAGTTAGCTTTTAGTGAGGATGCTACCTCGAGCTATGGAGCTCTCAGTTACATGAATATTAGATATTAGACAAATGTTCTGGCAGGTTCAAAGACACGACACAAACCAAAGTATTTTTTAGATTTTATTAAATGTTGTAAGCATGTGTGCTACTCAAATCATGACACTGGTGTTCTGATGATCCGGCACATGCAACACTACTAGTCACATGTAGGTTATTTTTTCAGATTGATGGTTTGAAGTGTTTAATTTTGTACTTTTCTACAATATTTTTGTGATCTAATCTTACCCTATCCATTTTTTAATTCTTTTCTGTGAACATTAATTTACATTTACTGTTTGCACTGCATCTGCATTGTAGCCGTAACACTTCACGTGGCGTTAATCTAAAAATGTCCATAATGGTTTCCTCTCAGAATCATATAATTTCAGATGTTTTAGTTTGTATTTTTCAACAATATTGTTGTAACCTTATCATCTGCTATCTCATCTTTACTTTTTGCTGTTGTCATAATGTTTCAAAGTTTGCATGGTTCTCGATCTTAAGCTACGTTCAAGAGTCAGGAACTCTTCAAATGGCCTTTCCCCCAAAATTCCCATGTGGGTTTTGTCACATGTTTCTTTGATACATTTTCATAATAAATTTGTGGCCTTATCATCTTCTATCTCACACTTGTTGTTTATTGTGGGAAAGATTTGCTATGTTGATCTACCAATAAAAGCTTCACACAACCCATCATGTGCTTATCAGGTTATTTTTTTCCTAGGTAAGACACAAAAACTTTTGCATGGGCCATTCTGAGAGGTGACGGTTATTATAAGATGAATGTCCTTTCTATAAGTTGTCAAAATTGCAAGCTTTTTAACTAAAGTAGAAATATGAGAAAAACGGAAAAAACACGCAGGCATGTGGACATCAGAACGTCCATGTGTCATTCTTTTGGTTTTTCAGCCACCAAACAGAACAATGCTACCCGTCAATCATACTTAACAGCGTGTCACGTGGCTACAGGTAGCAACGGCCCATGGCAAAAGGAGAGTGGCATCATGGCGGCACCGCGAAATCACGGGGCATGCCGAAAGTATGTTTATGGGCAGTGAAAAGATGCAAACATGCTTTCGGCTCGTAGCGTTAGTCGTTTATTTTATAGTTGTCTTGCTTGTTTTGCGTTCTAATGAAGGGAGACTTTAAATGTTCAGGTGGGTCCGGAATCGTCAGACAACCTCCCTTCAAAGGCCATGCTGCAATGGATTACCTCAGTGGTCCTGCAAACCGAAAATACAGGCGTGGAAAAAATGACACTTTCAACAACAATACCCACGTAAATAATAATATTTTATAATATTTTATCGAAACCCAAGGATGAGGAAATAAAACTACGCATAAACACACCAAAATAAGTATTTAAACGTTAAAATATGAGAAAACACACAAAATAGCGATACAAAATTCAGGTTGGAAAGAGAAATGAAACTCATTTGTGGAAAATAACTACAAAATAAGAACAAGCTGACTAAGTAAAGTATAGAGACACGTCTAACACGCTAATTTCATAAAGTATATAGATAGGAGTAAATACAATAAAACACTCTCCCTAAAAACGTAATGAAGAGATCGGGGGAGGAAAGCCAAACCCGCCACCCGTCTACTGACCACGAGCGGCCTTAGGCCGCCCCACCGAAGCAAGGCAACACAACTTTCGTTGCCAGGCTTGAGGTCCGGGGGCCCGAAGGGCCGCTCCATGATGTCATGCTTTGCAACCAGATTGTCGCTGTCGCCTTTTGACAGATCCCTGAATAATGTTTTCCGCACTTCAAAGGCTCTTTTATTCACGTGATTGGCCAATAATTGATAGACAACCTCACCAAATGTTAAGAAGCGATGTTTACTACGTTGTGTACAAATATCGGCTCAACTTGAGAAAACGGTATTGTTTCAGAGGCAAATGATCAACATCAAAGGCCTTTGAAGCTTGTTTTCTCAGATAGGATAATAGGACGAGAACCTCACCTAGGAATGGTTATTTCAAGAAAACGGCTGGGCGAAGTTTAATCCAGTTAACGGTTTTTGATTCTGTAATGTTTCAATTGCAAAAACCTATACAGCGATTTTCAAGATTTTTCTTCTTCGTTTTCAATGAAATGAAAAAAATGAACATCCTGGAAATCAAAGGGAAAATTGAAATGTCCAACTTTGAGGATGGATAACAGAAAACTATGACAAACATAAAAAATCGCAGGATCGTTTTTTGTTGCCAATATGTCAGGATTAAGATACAGGTGTAAAAACGATTTTATCACAAATAATTATTGACTTTTATTGACATTTATGGGGTGGATGCTTTGCGGTCAACTTTCAATTATTTATTCAACAATTAACATCACAGACACCCAAATACACATATATGATTTGTTGTCCTAATGCAAATACAGTTTGAGCTAGGATGGATTAAAGTGGGATTTATTTTTGGTGTCTCAGCTGTCCGTAAGATATCTCCTCCCTCCTGAAGCATTCAAACTGATTAAATTTTGATTTTGTCAGTGGACGATATACGAAAATATTTCTGTCAAGATGCCAAATTTTTCTCTGTAACAAATGTAGCTTTATACAAACCGAATGCCAAGAGGCATTTATTTAGAAGTATCATAAACTATCCAGACATCAGGTTGGCATGATCATTTGCACCAACATGGTAAAGATCGACCCAAGATTGATTCCCAGCATATTATTTTGAGGACGATCTGGCCAGGGGGTTTGGAGAAGAAAGTCGGATGTGTGAAACTGTTGGCAGATGGATAATGGTAGGATGGACTACGGGCGTATGGCCTAAAGCTGAGCTGAGCTGACTGACAGATCGGCTGAGCTAAAAACCTGGTCAATACGGTCTATGCATAAGTTCACCAAGCGGGGAAACCCCAGCGGAGATTCCGATGTCAGAGCCAGGCGCGCACAGGTTTCTGGGTAATTTGCGGGCCACTCAGTCTTACCGCACAGGCTACAGCGCTACTGAATACAGCAAGTAACGAGGAGTGAAACACGGACCATGATTTCTTCAAAAAACAGAATCTAGGGTGACTGAAAAAGCGTTTGAAAGACAAAGGAATATTAGTTGATAGAAGGAATAAAGCGGCACTCTTATTTTTAATATTTGTCAGTTTGACGTTGCTTCCTGGTAGCAACATTACAGCCCACTACACAACAGTCAGTGGTGGTTTACCATGATAATTCGCCTTGTCACTCAACGTTCTAACTATCAATGCTTTCCGTACTCCCTCCGCTAACGATCTACAATGGTAAACTTCCATACACCTCCTGTATTTGGTCCATTACCTGCTTTTCTGTTCATGTTGACACGAACAAGATAAGTGTCCACAATCATGCATTATCGTGACCACTTTTGAGAAGGTGCACAGCACGCCATCTGGTAGCAAAATATCAGCCCGCATGCCTCGCTTTCGTAATGGGACAACTGCCGGGGTTTTCCCGCTTGGTAAACTTATGCATAGACCATATTGACATGCCCAACAGCTTAGGGACTTGGTCAAGAAGCAATATGACTTTGTCGAAGCAGCATAAATACACCGATTTGAAAAGGAGCCTAGCTGGCGATGCACACAACATGCTGATCTTTTTTCGATTGAGGGGGTGCGGGATCTATAATAAGTGTGATTGTACTATTTAAATAAACTCGACAGTGGTATGTCAATGCATAGTCCTACATAGACAAACAAACATAAACTGGCACGAGTTGCTTTGCTCAGATACGGGTGTGCTTCCTCTGTACAGCACATTCAAGAGGCGGGAAGTAATACCGGTTTAAAACCACCAGTTGCCTTTTTTGTGGGTGACTGCCTGTCTCAAGTCAGGAGGGAATCTCTTTGCTGTCATTGTTAGGTATGAAATTTGTGAAGATGGAATGAGTTTTTCTAAACTATTTGAATGAATAGCACAATGAACCTACAAAGCACTGGATGAAATGAAATGATGTGAATAAATGAATGAATAAATAAATAAATAAATAAATAAGTTGTCAAGAAGATAATTGGATAGTTTATAAAATCGTTGTAATCATAATTGTGTATTACTTTTCCCTAAGATGCCTAACAGGACTTTATGGGTCCTCTCTCTTCATTCTGAATATTGGTCAGTTTCTGGGAAATTATAATAAATATGAGGCTCTATGGATCTGCATGCGGCGTTCGTCTGTATGTGTGTGGTCCATCCACAATTCACTTTTTCAATTTTTGCTTTGAAACTGTTGGTCAGATCTACGTCAAACTTATTAGGGATGTACCTGCTACCAGATTTGTTCAAGTGGTCGTGCCCCAACGTCTCTTGGATTTCTGAAATGAAACTTTGAGGCAAATCTGTGAAATGTCATCTCTGAAATGACCAGGCCAATTGCCTCCGAATTGCATATATATTTCTGGAGACCCCTATACCTTGATGCCTTCAAGAGGTGTTATTGCAGTTTTTTTCTCCAATGTTTTATCAATGTTTGCATGCTTTGTCAATTTTTGAATACTTCTCAATGCAAGGGCAAGATTTTTCAAACCTAGTCTGATTTATTCTTGAAATAAAAAATTCTTTTAGTTTGTGAACATGATTGAAACATTATTTTTTTAATGTAAAACTATTATTAAGAAACAGTACTCACCACATGTCACTTAAGCTGGTCTCCATGCACATTTGGTGCTTTGCCCCCATACAAATTCTATGAATCCAGTGCCGTTACCATGCTGCTATATTGAGCGCCAGGCACTGTGGCGTGGCATAGCGCTCCTAGTGGCATCAACACATCCTGGCATGCAAGTAAGCATGTGCAATTTAGTTTCCTACACTAATGAAGACGGACCGAAAGGTTGTGATGGTTAAGTGGGAATTCTAGTGACCTACGGTTAGTACTGTTTCTTAATAATAGTTTTACGTTGGAGAACTTTAGATTAAGCCCACAGAACAACACCATAGATCACTTAAGCTAATGTACTCTCTGACTGGAGGAGAGAGGAACCTCCATAGATTCTTGACCAAAAACTTCGCACTTGAAAGCCATGGACCAGAAAGCAACCATCCTGGATCCCCAGTACACCCTATCTAATTCTCATGGATTAGAAGGGCTAGGTGAGGCACACCCTAAGACAGGTTGGAAGCAGGTGTTGTGAAGCACTTGAGTGCCACTAGTTGTGCCTCCACTTCTACCAAGTCTGTGAGGTAGAAAGTCATAAAGGCATTATGGAAACACTATCTAAGGATGGCTATAATATCCTCTACTGACTTCATCTGCCTAAGGTGTGAAAGTAAAGATGTTCAGCCCACTCAAAGAGGTCAGTTCTACTCAAATAACACAAGAGTGCTCTAATGGAACAAAGGACCTGATGTGGTGTGGACCTGGACATTGTTGCTGACAGTGACTTAACTCAAAAAACCTGTCAAAGCGGTAGAAGGGTCATGTGCCACTTGTGTCTAAGATACAAATCCCAGGCAGGGCCTCAGACAAAACATCCTTTCCATCAGCATACCACCTGATCAGGGATCTATCCAAGGCATATATCTCCCTTCACCTAGCACCTGTGACTAGAGCTGACAGGAAGACTGTCTTGAAGGTAAGCAACTTAACCATATCTTCTGGCTCAATAAGAGGCAAAAGTACCATGGAGAGATCCTAGTGGGGCACAAGATTGCACTGCACTGGGTGGGCCATGTAAAAGCTATAAACAAGTTCGCAGAGGAAAGGGTCGGCACCCTTAACTATGTCTTTGGGTCTTAACGATGCTGTAAAGGCCGACATGTAACCCTGGATTGTGCAAACCTTCAAGTGCCCTTCCTCAAATAGACTCAAAAGAAAGACCACAATCTCTTGGACTGATGCCTCCACAGGCGAAAAATCCTTAGATATGCACCAAGAAGCTAAACTTGTTCCACCTTGAGTCATCAATCTTCAAAGAAGACTGATGAAGATATTCTTGGGCAATTCTTTCAGCTACTCCCTGAAAGAAGCCGGCTGAAGAGACGCTCTTGGCAATAGATGCCAGACATGAAGCTAGATAATCTGGGAAATGTGGTGGAACCTGTTTGATCTTGGCTGCTTGAGCAGTTGACGGAAGAAGGCAATGACCAAGGAGGCTCTACTCTCAACTCCAGTAGATCCAAGGACCATTCCCTTTTAGGCCATGACAGGCCCATGAGAAGGACTTTTCAATGCTCCTCCCGAGGCTTGTGAAGAACCTTCAGCAAGAGCGGGATTGGAGGAAAGGCATATGCTTACATCTGCTGCCATGAATTGACATGGCCTCTTTGGCCCACACAAACTCATCCTGTAACAGGGACCCAAAGGTATCGATCTTGCAATTGTCCCTGTTGGTGAAGAGATCGACGTGCAAAGGGCGTAGATCACTTCCATCACACCGGGATTCAACCATTCGGTCTGAATCACCTGCGATCAGTGTAAGAGCAGGTCAGCCTTGACAATTAGGCAACCTGCAATATACCAACAGCAACCCTGATGCCATTTTGCTGGCACCAGAGCAGGATCGACTTGGCCAGAGAGAACAACCATTTCATCCCTGTAATGCCCCTCTTTGTTGATGTATGCAACTGCAGTGCAGTTGTTGCACATCACCAGGCCGTGTTTGTTCTCCAGCTACTTAGGCTATGTTTGTTCTCCAAATGTGCTCCCCATCCCTGCAGGGAAACATTGGTGAACAGAGTCAGTGTGCCATTAAATGACATTAGGGACTGCCCCAGCATCACATTCACCAAGCACGACCACCAACTCAGAATCAGCCAATCATATGACTGAATACTGACACACTGGTA
The DNA here is from genome assembly GCA_964020975.1 of Hermodice carunculata. Classification (NCBI taxonomy): domain Eukaryota; kingdom Metazoa; phylum Annelida; class Polychaeta; order Eunicida; family Amphinomidae; genus Hermodice; species Hermodice carunculata. The sequence goes on from OZ026613.1 coordinate 64,651,198, forward strand.
AAAGAGATGAGTCTTAGAATCCCAGCAATCCCAAAAACTGAGCTGGATAGGTGGCTGATAAAGCCTCCCCAAAGGGACCTGAGAGTCCATCGACCTCAGTGTCCCAATCAGGTGCATCCACTGACATGCCGTTGGGGCACACACACTCCTAAACTGTTTCAAGGGAGCAAATAGTCTGTTCCTGCCCTCTGAGGGGTGACATTCCCCAGATGAAACGGCACACTCCAACCTGTCCAGCCAGTCACCCATAATGGCCAGAAGAGCTTCCACCTTGCCCATTAACACCTTGGCAGAGGTCTCTGTCTGGACAGTTCTAGCTTCCCCTGGCAAGGCCAGCAAAGTGAATGATACTGCAGGCTCTACCTGTCATTACTGCTGGCTTCCTTCTCATCTTGGTAGTCACTGCTCGAGTAATCACCAAGGTTCCATCCTGTTGTCTGACCACTGATGCAAAGCCCTTGACTCGCCCATCGCCCCTAAATTTTAAGGACCAGGGCCTCAATTTAAGAATGAGCCATGACTTGAAGACCAGGCCTGGCCTAACTGGTGGCCCCCACCCCCACCACTCATGAGTGTCTCAATTTGAGGACCAGTTTGCACCTGGCAATGAGGCCTGGGTAAACAAGTGAAGGCCTGGGCATTGACCCCAAGACCTCAGCCTCAAATAAAGGACCAGTGCCCCCCCCCCTTGAGGTACAGAGACCTCATGCTTACAGCATGCCTCCACACATTGGAGCCTCCATCTAGCAGGCCTCATGTCTGCTTAATGAACTTTCTGCCACTGAGAAGGTGTTCATCATCAACAAAGGTTGCATAGACTCTCCTCACTTGCCTTCCTGGACAAGTCCACATGTCCAAAGATATGCTGATGCTAGACATCGAGTATGATCAGTTTTGGGCAAATCGCCCACCAGAGGTGAAGGCTCTTATTGAAAGTGTTTCACAAAATCCAACAAGCGTGTTGAATTCTGTGTGCAGCATTGTAACAGTTCATCATTTTTGTGCCCAAAATCGTATAACATAAATTTTGTGCACAAAAGTGTAAGCTGTTGTCAATTTGGTGCACGAAATTGAAAATTGGGATGTACAGAATTGGTAATTGTATCGATTCTGTGCAGACCATCCTTCAGGTTTTTTCATTCTGTCTGCAGAATCCTCAAATTTGTAAATTTCTTCACAGAATTGGGTACGGTTTTGAATTTCGTCCACAAAATCTGAAAAGCTTTCCAATTTTGTCCACACAGTCCATTTTTTGATCAAATGTTGTCCACAAAATCAAAAACATGTCACGTAGTCCATATGTTAACCAATTTTGTGCACGAAATTGGAAGAATTATTCACAAAATCCATAGCTTACTCGATTTCGTGCACACAATTGTGAGAGTATAACAGTTTTGTTCACCGAAATGAATTCTGAATTTAAAACCTTGATTGATTTTGTCCAAGAAATTGGTAGAATGTGGCGTTTTGAACGCTAGCATGCCAAGTGCAAGAGATGAGAATTATGTACCATCAGAGACCCTTGACGACCATATCAGAAATTTTAAAATCTCGCACATGTGTCCATGTTTTAAATTTTGACTGTTCAGGGCGCTAAAATAGGTAAAAAGGATAATAGCCACAATAGAAAAAATAAGATACTAAAAATAAAAAATACTGACAACAGGGACAACTAACATGCAGAATTTCATTCAATATTGGTTAGTCTGCAATGTAGCACTGACAGTCGTCCAACAAGTCATTATTTGGCGTTGTGTCTGCCTTAGAGTCGCCCATGACGCCAATCTTCCACAGCTTGCTAAATTATTACGATGGCATGTGACTTATTGCGAGACGGGTAAGGATAATAGCCACAATAGAAAAAATAAGATACTAAAAATAAAAAATACTGACAACAGGGACAACTAACATGCAGAATTTCATTCAATATTGGTTAGTCTGCAATGTAGCACTGACAGTCGTCCAACAAGTCATTATTTGGCGTTGTGTCTGCCTTAGAGTCGCCCATGACGCCAATCTTCCACAGCTTGCTAAATTATTACGATGGCATGTGACTTATTGCGAGACGGGTAGACCAATGCTCTCTACAAGTCATTATAGGAACTCACAAAAATTGCCACGATAACGATTCTGTGGCTCTATACGATTTCGTAATTTCATTTGCCATTATATGCATACAATCCATTAAGTAAAATTCCATCTGTCATTTATTCAAAGTGCACAAAATTGGTTAAATCTTATGAGATTTTGTAAACTGAATACCATTTCCATCGACAAACTCGACAAAATCATTTGGATTTCGTGATAATTTCGACAAAAAAATTACTCGATTTCGTGAACGGAATAACAAACTAACACACAAAAGTGAAAACCTTATTCCATTTTGTGGACGAAATTCATAACTATGCGAATAGAAACGAAACAAGAGGCTTTAGCGAATTTCGTGAAACTGATTGTATTTCGTGATTTTTTTCCCCAATTTCGTCCACAGAATCTTATTAGGGTTATAATTTTGCGAAAATTTATTCAATTCCGTGAATGGTATATTAAAATTTCGTGACTAAAACTGATAAACTGATTGACAATTTTGTTGACAGAATTGATTTGGATTTTCTACAGAATCCTAAGTTTATTAGTGGCAGACTTACAGCTGTAATAAGTATCCTGTAAAATTTTATAGTAGCTTAATGGTAGGAATTTGCCATTAATTTACTCTAGCGAAATACAATAATATTTCTGAGAAAGTTTAACAGTAAAATGATGCATTTGAAAACAGTAATTACGGTAAAAATACAAAAACTTACATTTACATCACCGTACACATCCTTTTTTGCATTTATGTACTGTAAATATTTGGGGAAATACAGCAGTTTACAGCACATGTAAGAGTTGTATTGACACCAATCTATTGTTAAATTATCACTGACTACAGTAATTCAGAGCTCCCTACTCCCAAACCCCACCCACACCAAAACCAAGACTGTTATTTAGGTAAAACGTTTAGATTGAGCTAAAAGTCCTCATAAATAAAAACAATTCATGCTGTTTGTATAATAACACTTTATTATTTCCACATTAAGATTAAGGCAGTACCATATAACTATTGCTGCATACCTATGTAATGTAGCTTTGAAGATAGACTGTCCTTGATCATGTTCAATTTGGAACTCGTCTATAATCTTTTGTATCGGAGATGCAGGCACAATATAGTTTGATTTCAATTTTAGATAAAATAAAGCTAAATTGGTGACAAAAAGATTGCCCAAGTCAGCAACTTCAGCTTCTGGCACAATCTCTTTTGTGGTTTTATTGTCATGAATCAGTTCCAATGTCAGTGTTGGTTTGAAAATTCCTAATTTGCTGACTGGATGCTGGGTAAATATCATCATTTTCTCCTCGTTAATATCATGGTCGTCTGCAGTCATAGATGCTTCATCTAGTTCCCTATCAGCATTATGTACATAATTTTGGCCAAGCAGTCTACTGTACAGCCTTTCTGGCATCGTGACTTGTGCGCAAAGAATGAAGACACATTTATGAACATTTTTGTACATTTATCAAGGGGCACTCTATCTTGCATCCCTGCTTAATATTGGAGTTTAAATGACCTATGAAATGTGGCAAATTATGTGCTACAAACAAACATGATTCTACATTGCATACCAAATTGCTACAGGCAGTATAAGAGGCATGTTTTCTGCTCAGGGACTACACTTATGCCTAGGGGCCTAAGTAATGTGTGACGCAAATGCAGGATAACTTGAGAAACGACGCATGCACCTGGCATGAACACAAGGAAACAAATGGTTTTCGACAATTCTGTGTAGTTCAAAATGATCACCATAGCCTTCCACACTGTAGAAATGTTCACTGCACAGTTCCTTTTGTATACATCTTGGGATTGAATACAAACAGGCCAATTTAAAATTAAAATGCATGCAGCTTTTAAATATTTTTGACAGGCATGACAAATGGCCTGGATATATATATTTTGGGCCCAGTAATAGCAAGGCAAAATTTACAAACAGAATATTTATTATTTACTTTGAACACTTGATTTAAAAAGAAAAAAAAATTATTTTTTCATATAAAAAGTATCTTATGCATGATATTTGCAGGTGTTTAAATATGTCAGGTTATATCATAGGTCTTACAGATTTTTTTGGTATCCTCTTGTTTTTGCTCTAAAGAGCAGCAACAAGAGGATACCATAAAAAACAAATTTAAACATGGATACCGATGGTGGTAAGTAGATTTGCCATAGCAGACGAACTTTTGTCACCATAAACTACCTACACACTTATACAAAACTTCTTCAAATGCAAAATGTAAATTGACATCCAAAGTAAATTTTTGTGTATTTATTACTAAACGTTTATTTCATATTTTGTAAGGCAAAATTGATATTTTTTTCTGACGGTTTTCGTCAAATTATTGGGATTACACTGAACGTTCAAAGTAACCCCTTGGGCAATTTTGGGACCACTTTCAATATTCAATGTTATACCAGACCCTGTTTATTAAAGTGAGGGGCGGATTCGATACGTACGCTAATGTCCCTCTCTAAAATGGGATATAAATCACCTTCCTCTAACGACGTATATGTGTTTTAATTAATGGATTTGTGCCCAAAAAATAAAGGGGCTGACATTATTTGCGGGGGGGGGGGGTCATCACAAAACGGGCGTCCAAAATTTCATCATCTCCAAGGTGGTGGGTGAGTGGGGAGGAAGTCCAGGATACACCAAAATACACCATTTAATACCAAAAAAAAAATCTTTTGACTTTTTAACAGATGTAACTGATTAAAAAGGCAAACTCATGGCTTAAATCTTGGTAAAGGGGTTCATAGCCTCATGGTTACCATTATATAGCAGTACGAAAGTGCCTTATATGATGTCTCTTTGTGTTTTGTTGTTAATTTTTGACCTTCAGTGAGCTTGAAAGATCACATCGACATGTAGGCTGATATCTTTGTAATAGTGGGTCCTGTTTCTTTTTTCGTTTGAAAAAATATGACCTCAGAAGTCTGTGAGTGAAGATTTTAAATATTGCAAACAGTGATGACACTCATTACAAAGGTAACGTTGGTATTATTCTAAAGGTTACAGAGCCACTTCTGTTTGTGCATCGGCCTCCAAGGTCGGCTGAGCATATAACTGTCCTAGTCCTCTTTTGTGTGAAGGGTGCAGGTTATATATGACACATATATGACACATAAACTATTCAGTCATACACACCGTTGCGGGTATCATAATTTTTGAAGTTCATTATGTGTGAAAGTACAATATAGTGTCCCTTCAGCATCAGACTATGGGTGTCAAAGTTTGCTCCCCGCCAAAAGATTGAGATATTTTCCCCGACTCATATATGTTGACGTGAGATGTGATTTAGACCCCATTTATATTGCAACTAGAAATTCGCAAGATTCACGATATTGAGATGGGCCTCAAAGAATGTAAGTCTATGCGCTGGCATGATTGGTCTCCGTGTCCAAATTTATACAGCTTTAGACCTCTATGATAAACTAATGTGAAATTATTTAAAAAAATTATTTTGCAGGAAAGTCGATTGCTCATTTGAGCCTCATAGAGGGGTGAATCATATTTGAAGGCATACGGGGGTCCGAATTTACCGACTTATTTCAATTTTGAGAATATTCGGTATGACAGATAGCTAGATGTTGTTAAATGTAAAAGAACGGATCTGTCGATACAATCTCACATGCTACTGTACAGAAAGGCTTTATCATATGTTACCAAGATAATGAATACTTTCATTTTTGTTCCCTGTTTTGTGCGATATCAATTTAACATGCAGCCGTGCAAAATCTTTGGTACAGAACTGACTTGCATGTCAGTCATTGATTAAACATATATGTATGCATAAACTGACCGCGCAAGGGGGATTACGGGTACGGCCACGCATCCAGACAGGTAAGTCATGCAAGTATAGGTGCAGAAATTCGCTGCCCATGAAAGCAACGTGTTTAAAACTGCAAAATGAATCTTATCCTTCCCAGCAGAGATGGGCATTCCCATCATAATTTAACATGATGCCAACACATAAACTGCATAAAATATATAAATTCAATTGTATGTGTATTGATACAGTTGTGTTTGTGCTACCAGGGATATTGGGACATATTTTTAAAGATAATATTTATATGAACTATTAAATAGTTTTCAGATTTGATTAAAAGCCCATTTATTCGTCCGTAAGACGTGGGCATTTCGCAAGTGTCGCATAAAAGTTAAGCGTACACAGTAAGTATTTAGAGATCTTCGCACATGGATATACCCGACATTTATTTGTTAAGATAGATTAACTGCTGGGCTACGATCAGGGAACAGTGGCCTGCGGCCGAGCAAAAGGATGCTGTTTCAGTGTGAATTACATACAAAGTTTAAGTAAGTTCATTATGTATTCCAGCTTCCAGTGATGTCTCCCACTTCACACGTTTGTAACCATTTCATCTTTCCATTAGGATATAATTTTTTGAGCTACTATTTAGGAACAGCGACTGGCAGCAGAGCAACCAGACGCGGTTCCAGTGTGAAGTCCAATACAAAGTTTAAGTTCACTGGCCACCGGTGTTTCCTATGTCTAGGGTTCATGACAGGAGGGCGCATATGGTACAGCGACTTTTCTGTACAGCGTCCTCAGATATCACCCACTTCACACGTTTGAAACCTTCTCGTCTTTCTATCAGGAAGGATATTTAATTTTGATGGTGTTCCTGAATCTAGGAACAGTGGCTGGCGGTAGAGCAACCGGATGCTGTTCCAACGTGAAGCTGAAGGTGGCACCACTAAATTGGCCACAGAGGGCAGCACAAAGATATAATGACCATCACTGTAGTATTTGGCTTGACCAGCGTGGTGGAATTTGTGGTAGGCTGAAATCCGTTACTTATATTTTTCAATTCAGATTTTGCCAACATAAAATAGTGTGATTTGAATAATTAATTTTTGGGCGTACTTTTTTCCAGGGGATTGGAAATTAGAAAGTGATATTGGGTGCGGACAGGTGAAAATCCAACATGACTGCGTTCAGGTGGGGCAAATTCAAAAGTTTGGGGTTCATATATATTTAATGCCTTTTATTTTCTAAGTCAGACTTGATCTTAATTGGTGAGCATAGTCTTCCTTAAAATTAAAGCTATCACTCTCAGATACACCAGGATGTGTTATAAAGGCCGTCTGTGGGGATATTTGATTTAGTGGTGCCACCCAAACGGCAAACTGGTGCTCGGAGGCGAATTTTTAAATGTAGCCTTCAAGTTACAATTTATGCCTCCAAATTTCGCCTTGTCACCTGACTTTGTAATTACAGAAATTCTAACATGGCTATCTTTGTGTGTCAGCACCCCTGAACAAAATCTGTTGACATCTATGATGTACTATGGCCTATTAAGACGGGGTTTGATGTAAACACTGAAATACGCGATTTTTCTTTATAATTTCGACCAGAAGATAGAATTAGTGACCTTTGATTGGTATGCAGGTACAATTGATCAACCTGGAAGATTTTCCTATTACGTAAATAATTTCCAAATAAAAATGTGCTCGACACTAACTTTTCACCTTGCACCTTTCAAAACAACGGAAATACGGCCTGAATGGTGAAGTTTGAAGAGCAAAACTGAGAGAAGTAGCAAGCTCATCACAATGATCTTAAGTTTATTTCATAAAAGCTTTGAGTCAGTGAAATATGAATAACAACAAGTACTTGTCATCGAAAATAATTGTTTTATGACAACAGCACAAAGACATGTTTTTCCATGTAATAAACTTCATTCTTAGGGATACAGGGTACAATGGGGGTCAATAAAGCTTTACTGAGCAAACTTTTTGTGTCAAAAGTAGTTTAGCGCTTATTAATAGCTAGAACTAAGCCTAGTTATTATCGGATCCACTGCACCGACTGCACTGTCATTCAGGGTGGTTCATCAGAGGTACCCAAACTGGTGAACCTTAACCTTGAGCTTGATTAGATCAAACTGACCCCCAGAGTTAGAGGGCACATCTTACCCCACCAGTGAAGTCTCGGGCATGGAGAGCAAAGGCAACTTACTCCAATGGGCCATTGTCAAAGGATTACAATGTGGGGTAACCATTTTCGGTCATGTCACTTGATACACACTGAAACCATAGTGCATGTGTTAACCAAGTCACCTCTCGGTGTGTCCTCGCATAATTTGAGAATAAATATGTCTGTATTAGTTTTGCAAGCAAAACAATACAAATTTGATTTCACCTTACCTATTGGCAATCAATTAATAAGAGTCCGCAGCATGGGAATTATATATTTGTATAACACTTACCCGTTAATTTATGATGGTGTTGTGCAGCGACATTTCCATGAAGAAGCCCTTGTCCTTTGAACACTTGTCATGCAAGTTGCAGTTTTTTTTATACAAGCAGTAAAACAAACTTCGGTAAACATGTCAACGACAGTATAATTCTAGAACAACTCAATATGTTAGCCCCCATTTCCGTATCGACGAATGTGTTAGGTCAATAGATATATAAACCCTGCTGTGATATTGTGCCTCAAAACGGTCACTTCCGTGTCACTGGAGACAAATATTGGACAGCTATATAGACATGCAGTTTTTAAGGGCAGAATAATTTTACTTTTTGCATTGTATAAAACCACAATTTTGTCAACAGTAAGAGCCTCTCTCTATTTATTTATTCACACATACTGGAGAACAAATGCTTTCTATTTTTAGATAACGATGATTCATACCGATATGTGTACTTATTGTGACCCAGACAAGCATATGTACCTATATTGGGAATGTCATATATCAAAACTATTTCTGAAAAAGTTTCACGATGTGACTTCAAACAAGATGCTGGAACCACAACTAATTTACGGCACAAGGAAATCCTTTTCAGGATGTGCACAAAATGGGTTTTCTATTTCTATTTTATTTTGTTGTGTCAACAAGCAACATATTATTGGTGGTGTAAAATAAACGTTTCTCAAAGTGAGAAATTGCTATATTTTCTGCATCAGTATGTCCAGGCTGAATAATGTTTCCAAGACAGAACAACAACTAAGAAAACAATGTTGAAAAAAGAAAGTATCTGTTTCTGGTTAATTTTACACATGTACATATCTTTATATTGAAATTTACATTCTACCGTTACACTCTTTTGAAACTATCATGTTCTCCGTCAATAATATATATGTTAAAAAATATGTAGTGTTGACAGGTACTAGTAGATAAAAAATGTGCGTCGGCGTAGAATTTGCCCTTCCAAGTGAAAGCGACCAATGGACCCATCTTATGACATATTATGGTCAAACAGCGGGTCCGTTTCAAGTGTTCGATAACAATCTGTTCCCATTGATATGTATATACTCATTCATATAAACACCTATATATATATATATATATATATATATATATATATATATATATATATATATATATATATATATATATATATATATAATATGTACACCAAAAGAGGCTGATAACCCTGCTCGTCTTTCTATTTTTGTTTTGTCCAGTGTTTGCTGGAGGGTCAAATTATCAGCAGTATCGTATCTGCATGAGCATTGTCAACATAAACCCCATGTAGTGCCTCATACGTGCATGTCGGAAAAATGCTCAGTATGAAATACACTCATATAAAATTTCTTAGGAAGAATATGGTGAATTTATGTAACATTTTAGTGAGGCTACGTGTAGGTATATAAGTTAAGACAAACTGTTTAATCAAAGATCAAACTGTTTAGTCGAAGAGCAATCTAACATTTTCCAACACTTGCTATAGGCTGTGGATATGCACACGTGCGAAATTGGCCCTTATGATATCTTCTACCTGTGTAAATTAATGTGATCAATTAAGATCAAACTGTTTAATCAGAGATCAATTTAACGTTTTTCAATACCTGCTGTATGCTGTGGGTATACACAAAGTTGAAACTGACGACATCTTCTGCCAGTGTAGATAATCGTGATCTATATTGTTAGTTAATTGTTCATTTGTTCGTTCATATCTATCTACCTTCCTGTCTGTGTGTCTGTCTGTGTAGCCACTCATCCATTCATCCGTTTGTCTGGCCGTCCATCCTTCAGTGTTTCATATAGTGCACTTGTATTGTCTAGCTACGTGATGACGTCCATTCGTATTTTGGAGGTCTGTTATTACACTGGGAAATAAAAAGTCATGCACTTAAATATGTTCATCCGGTGGAAGTATCGCTATGTTTCTTTGCAAAAGTCTTTAGCGAGACTACCGGCTCTAAACAAGATTCCGTCACATGATTCATTCATTCTGCTGATGTAATCTAAAGCCTCTTTTTGTGATACATTCTAGTGTCTTCGGGTAGGATTGATGTTTGACGTGACATCTTAAACTGTTGCCGTCCCAATGTAAAAAGTAATGTTAAACATAATGAAAGATTTTAGAAAGTATGAAACACGTTTCAACAAATGCAATATACCAGGTCCAGTTCTTTCGTTCTTATATTTCAAAGGATAGTGTTTATGTATTGGTTGTCAAGTATCAACCGACAAGATAGAACAAGGTCTAAAACACATATTGCTATGCTACAGTAGTAGTGAGACACCATCTCATGTCTTAGTTTTGATTTACTAAGTGATACAAAAGTCAAGATGACGAAAGAGATGTCTCGTATTCTGAAGGTCTGTAAATAAATTGGGAAATAAAAAGTCATGTTCTTAAATATGTCCATCCGGTGGAAGCATCACTGTGATTATTCCATATCCCTACATTAAGATTCTTGATTCTGTCATATTACTTGATTAGATTTAAGTTCAGATTTTGCGATGAAAGTTACAATCCCTATTAGCTCTGCTGGAACAGGTGTGTATAAAAAAAATAATCCCCGTAAGACCGGGCCTGTTGTCAGAGGAAAGCAATTTGAACTGAACCATTCTGATGGTGTCTGCAACAATAGACATGTTGGTGCCTGATGAAGGTTCGGTTTTCATAGCACATAAATCTGGTATCATGATGTCAATTCAAGGTTTAACTATTTTTGTCGATATTGGCAATGAAGAGTCAAATTGCAATTTCAGAGCAACTCCTTTATTTGTGAAATAGAGGAAATGGAACGCTCTTCTTTGGAGGAATTAAAAAACCTCTTTGGTTTGATAATCGAGTAACTCTTTGGACTTGTATAAAGTGATGCTAATGTAATGAAGAGTGCCAAAGGTACTGTCGAAAATGAAATCATTTTAAGGCCGTCCAATAGTATATGAATGACACAGGTAGACTCGGGGCAGTGACATGGAAGCTGGTATAGCAGTATATCTGTACATTTAGATAGAAAGCGATTATTGCTTCTAATATATAAATTTAGAAATAGTGTAAATATTTACCCCCTAGCACTTTTGCTGTCTGTGGAGTCTTGTCCTGATTCACTTCAAGCTGTGTGGCAGTGCCACTCTATCTGTCTTGTCACGTATTGTTACATCTCTTACAGGTGTGCCGAGCAAGTGTTTTGTCTTTCCTGGTGTGTAATATCCAAATACTTCTCCTCTTTGTGCAAGAGGGATTAATATAGGGTTATGCCCTGATTCCCAATTGTTTTTCCCCAAAAAATATGTTTAAACCAAGTACTGTCCCACCCAGCCAAATTTGTACAGCGACGTGTTGCTGTGCTAAACCATGTTCAATTTTATAACAAATGTCATGCTCAATATTGTTCCAATTCGTGATTCATATCCCTCATAAAAGACTACTCATAACTGCACCTGTCATTCAAATGAAAAACGGTCTCGGTCAGGAGCTAAATGCAACATAACATAAAAATGGACAGCAAAGGTGACAGGTTATTGGGCCTTTATGTTACAGTTTATGGATATGGTTAGGTACTTTGCTTATTTTCTATTTGAATTTTCAGCTTACTAACTTTGTAATTACCGTATGCAGAAGCATATAATTTATTATGATAGCTGTAGGAATTTAATTGGTTTTTAGAATTGTCATATACATTTTACAGCATCACCTGTGAAAATAAAGCAGTCGTTCAATATTTGTTCAATCAAAAATCCGAAGGCCAAAACACACATCTAGCCTAGACGAGTCGCATGTATCGAGTCATGTGTTCACCTGAATACACTTGTAATCGGTTACTGTGAATTCTACTACTCGTTAAGACAAACTGTAGACATTGTAATAACAATATATATTACATTGAATCCATGAACTAGAGATCAGATTTGTTATTTTGCGCAGCATGAGATTGTCCCATAGCGTCTACCTAAAATGCTATGTTTAACCAAATTGTACGTCAGATATGAGTGAGTGCATATGGATGCAGATACAATATATCAGAAATAAACAGGGATGTTACTTTTACCAGGGTTCTCTGCTCTGGTAGGAGATGCTAAATGACCATTTCAGTGATACTCTGGGATTTGTGTCATAATATTAATTGGGAAAGATGCCACTACCTGCGTCGGACAGGCAGGACCGTTTATCTGATGGATGGACTTTCAACCCAAAGCACAGCTAAAGGCAAGGGCATTGATATCTTCGTGATACCGAAGAACAAGAATTCAAGATATTATCGACACTGTTTTGTTGAGTCATCCCTTGGTGCGCCAGCTTGCCTTGTTTGCGACAAACCCGTTGGTTCACTTTTGTAGGTTAAGATCGAGTCAGATGCGCAGTGCCTCAGCTGCGGTTAACAATGAAAACATTTGCAGGCAACAAGAAAATCTGTGTATGTACGAATAGACCTGTAGGACGATACGTTTTCTTGTCTGGTTATTCATGCAACTTAAACCTAGTTAATAGCAATATCTAAATGAATGCAACTGTAAGACGTCCACAGTTGTACAGAAGTGCACAAATACTGTGAAGCAATAGTAACTGTGCATCAACTTTACATGCCAGGCTGACCGCTCACGGTTCAGTGAGTATATCGTGACAGGAATTATGCACCAGTCTGTTGCATGGTTTCCACCTATGACCGAAAAACATGCACATAGTGAGGAACAATAGATACATGGGAAATTACATGATTTACTTGCACCGATGTTTGCAGGTTTTCTACTCAGAAACCTCCCAGCAATCGATTGTGTTGTCACAAACCATTGGGACGCACTTTCACTGTACTCCTGAGTGACAGATAAGACACGCCTTTATTCTCCTGCCTTGAAATTGTCAATGCAAGGCTGCATAACCCTGTGTCATGTAGTAGAACAAAGCAGACACAGTACAAATATTTGGTCTTCAGTATTTAATCACATTATTAGAGAAACAGTCGAGCAAACTGTCATAGACGAGCGTTCAGGTCAATGACAACATTTGGACTGCCAAGAATGGCAAAATGACAATTGTGGGCTAAATAACTCACAACGTTCCCCTGTTTGAATGATTAGTGGAATTTAAGTGTATGTATGCAAAGGCATACGCAAAATAAGAATGCATCTTTGAACATCTGTAGTTTGAAATCGTCATTCACAACGTGGTATAATTGGCGCCATTTTCGCCAATACCAATCCTAAACAAACTTTCAGATTAAGCTGAATATATGCCGTTGCCCTTTTTCACTGCCAAACATCTTGCCGCATTTACATACATATATTCGACCTGATAAAGTTGAATACATTTTCTTTGACCCTACATCCTAGGCTAAAACGTATAGATTAAGCTGAAATACTATATTTCAAATGGATCAATGCGTAAAAGTACGATTTTATCTACTATATGAAATATAATAATTCTAACTGTTTTAACATTTAATAAGGACTTTTTTCGCTCGAAAATTTAATTTTTAAGTTCAAAGTTTCCTTTGCAAGCTTAAGTGAACCATTATTGGACTCAATACGTAATCAATAATCTGAAAATTTTTTATTTCCATAAATCATTCATGGAGGTCCATAATTGAACTTGTTGATCTTCATAATTGAACTTAAGATCTCTTTACATTATTTTTTGAGTTCAAATTTCAATTTTTCTAAAAAGCACTCTTTGTATGTCCATTTTTGAGCTTCATAAATTACTTTTTTAGATAAAGAGCTTGACGGGAATTACTGATATGAAAAATGATTTATGGAGCTAACAAAGTATTGTGGAGATCAATAATTCTTCCATTTTGAGAAAAAATAATTGAGCTTTCAAATGTTTTTTTAGCTTCACAAATCATGGATTTCAGTAGCAACTGTTGTAATCCAAAATTAATGCTTGTTCACTGTCTTGGTGTTTTTGTCTCTATTATTATAAAATGAAAGCTTAATCAATCATAGAAATAACATTTATATTTATATATTTTAATTACTAGTATTTCACTCCATGGTTTTTGTGTAACATAGTATTATGTTTTTCACACAGATCACCAGCAAACGTACTCATTTGCCCATTTTCGAGCACTTGGACCACTGGGATCCATTTACCAAGAGAATAGAGCGCTTCATTCAACTGATTGCCCCCCCCCCCCTCCGCCCGTAATGTAGCAATTCACAATTTTAATGTATGTAGTATTAGCACTGATACACAGCAAGTTGTTTGAACGTTTCTTAATAACAATGTATGGTTATATTCCTGCTCTGAGCCGTTCGAATATTCCAATCCACCCCCCGACCCCCCCCCCCTCAATGTACTCAACAGATTTTGCAATGACTAAAAGTGACGCTTCAGCCTCCGTTGCCGTGTGATAATTTGATCACGACTGTATAACGGCGTGGGAATTCAGCAATTGTTGAAACTAGTAAATCCCTTATGCCTTTTGCACCACATCAAACGCCAAAGCTATTGCCGACAGAGTTACCCCGTGGTAATGTACGCTTCTTTTTAAAGTAAAGTGCAGATCGGTACAAAAGGAGAAATCATTGGAGCATGGTTAGGTAAAAGATATTTAAAAGATAATTTTGAGGTCTATAAATGAGCTTAAAATATGATTTATGGAGACACAATATAAAGGATTGTGACTTGGAATCATGGATATCAAAAATGAACTGTGAAGCTGAATAAATGAATTCCAAAAATTCAAGCTAGTTTCCACCTCAGTTGTACACTGGCGGGTGGTTTAACTGGGATAAGCTGCCCAGATAGAAAGGGTACAGTTTGTTTCAGGTGTAAGTCAAATTGATCTTATCTGAACCTGTACTATACAAATTTGGTAATTATGGTTTGTTTGACAGGTATTCTTCTTTCATAATGAAGCTCTGCATTTATAGGCAAAACTTCACGTATTTAGCTAATTCAATTGCCACGTTTATATTTATTCCTTATTATATGGGTTGTCTTTGCTGAATATTTAGCTTAGACAAAGAGCCGCTATTCAGAGAGACATGTACAGGTAATAGGCTCTGAAACATGTTGAGCAGGTACCCGCTGAAGACCCTTTAATTTATTTGGGCTGATACATCCTATGTCAAAATTTTACAGAAGAACGTGTGAAGTATGGACAATGGTACTTCCATATGCATATAGGTTAGACAGGGACAGGGTTAGCTTAAGGAGAGTAAAAAGTTTGGGCTGCAGAATAGGGTAATGACTACTTGGAAGTGATTCTGGGCAGAAAGACACAAATACAAAGGAATTCTGGAGATCAATAACCTTGGCCGACTTGCGTAGAAATTTACATCCATCCTCTTGGAATAACAAAATAATTCAATAAATGAATTCAAAAATGGAATACTGGAGATCAATTACCATGGCCAACTTGTGTAGAAGTTTACATCCATCCTCTTGGAATCACATAACCTAGTGACATTTGTGGTGCATCTGATGTTAATAATTCACATAAAAAATAAAACAAAAGTGACCCAAAGATGCTAGCTTGAGGTATTGCGATGGCGACTAGTAGTGGATAGGACTGATTTCCTTCGATAACTACAGTTTTTGTTCCTTCGGGCAGATATGAATAGTTGGAGTTCCATTTGGTTTATATCGGAGCATTGGAGGTTTTGCAACAATATTTGGAACTTTACAGGACTTGTAAATCGCCTGTAACGAAGCCCTTCTTTCAATGTTTCAGCGCCCTCTATCCATGATGTGTTCAAGGGATGTCAAGGTACATTATAGCCTGCAAACACCGGTCTGGGCTGTGTTAAATTTTTTTGTGCCACAAATTCTTAGAAATGCAGATGCACAAATATCTCCATAATTTTCGATAGTACAGCTAAGATTGATTTTGGCCCGTAGTTGTTCATTTTATTGGATGATGCAAATTTAAAAGTAGGTATAACATAGCTCTTTTTCATGCTGATGGAATGTTCCTCGCGATAGCAATTGGTTCCTTGTGTATACAAGCCGCATGCACATGGCGAGGTTCGCCAGTTTCATCAGTCTGCCAGACATACAATCAAGACCAACAGATATGTTGGTCGGTATGCTTCGAAACTGGGGTGATGCAAATCCCCGGGTCACCTTTAAGAACAGTTTTGTACATCCTTTAAACTGAGTAGGGAGTCTGGTACCGGCAAATGGTATGGGAAATTTGATCAGTGGTTAAAAAAACTGATTAAAGCAATGTGCCATTTTCTTTTTATCTATGATCCAAGTCCCATCAACAAGCTAGCCCAGTAGGTGCTATTTTCTCCTTTCGGCTAATACTTCCAATATGTATTTCCACATCACTCTGGGTTTGTGCTTGTTGCTTCGTATTATATATGTGTGATGTGCTTTCTTTGCTGCCTTAAGAACATTAGACACAGAATTTCTAAAATGTGTCGTATGCTCACAAAATATTTGTAAATTCTGAAATGTTGTTTTTACATTGTAGTAATGACAGACTCTGATTTTCCACTTGATTTTACTGTCGCGCCAGAGTAGAAACGACAAACACTCCGTGATACAATGAAACAGTGAGTGCACACATGTCCGTGAACAGCTTTGTCGGATGTTCCAATGTTTCATCTGCAACATTATATATTTCACTGTTTCTCCACGCGCACCAGTTTAAATCTCTTTTGAAATGTTCTTCATCGAAGTTCTTACAGTAGTATGTTTTGATAATTAATCGGACACTATGCAACCGCTTTCATGGATTATATGCATGCATACAACACACTGCATAACTGGGTACATTCTTTAAACCCATACTCACTGTAACCTGTTAACATGTTCGTATTCTCAAAATGGGTGTTTTCGGTGTTATCACGACCTGTCATGTGGTTTCATGTCGTGATTTCATACGATGGGCAGTGATTTAGGTCTCCAAGTATAATATAGTCTTGATTTTCAGCATTTAGATTCATGAGCAATTGTTCAAGGCATTTGACATCTCTCAACAAATATGGTGGTTTATAGATGCTCTTTACAAAGAGAATGTGCGTGTTTTTATTGCCGCCTGTACGTTCACACCCTCAATTAGGGGACAGGTAGAAGATCAGGTCTTTCCTGCATTTCCATATATCTGTTTTTCAGAATACTGCAGTACGGTACCACTTTTATTTTAGGGTATGTCCATTCTGAACACTTCGTAGCCTGGTATTGTGCTATCATCATCTGTACATGCATTTTTCACTTTTGTTTCATTTACACGTATGATATCACGTGGCTTTTCGGGAAAGATGTATAGTTCGACCAGTGGTTTTCCACTGACAGTCACTTCACACTGCTTACAAATCACGATTCCGTGACCTTGGCTCTTTTAAGTTGAGAGAGAATATGATCATGTGTTAGGGCTAGGTCAAGGTTCGAGCTGTCCCTAATGGCGATGGACGTTTCCATATAAGGCTAGTCTAATTCTTGCCCTCCACATTTGGGGCAAATTTTAAGTGATCCTAGTTTGTGGTCACTGAAATTTGACCTGTTTAGCATTGACTATAGTATTGAAAGTGTCACACTAAAGTGATGCCAATGTGGTAGGTTTTGTCCTCTTGATACATTGTGTCTGTCACGGTTTCCATGACTTTGCACATTTTCATGATACATATGTGCAGCTTTTTGCCTGCATATTGCTTTCGTACAGGGGAGTGGGTCGTACCTCTTTTGACCGGGACCATTGAAAGGAGACTTAACCCCATGAAACACTTCAACCAATATTGTGCAGTTTGTATTGTCTAGCCAGAATGAGTAAACAGGGTAAAACGATTATAGCAGGGAGCAACTAAGAAAAGCACTGACACTGTCCTATTAATTTACCCATAGTAGGATGCAGTCGCAAAATGTCTTTAGTACTTAAGGTATGGCATAGTGATATTGTTGAACGTATCTGTTTGTTGATGCAATAGTTGAAGCCAAAAAATGTTACTTTTAATATTAAAGAAGCTCACACTTACCATCGTCATTGAGCCATCTCAGTTTCATTGTGTCGTACGGATGAGGCATAAGTACCTGGCCTTGGAAAGAAGTCATTTTTAATACTTAATGTAAACTCAATATTGATGGTGGAATATGGATTAATACTAATTCTTGTCAAAAGGACAAGGAATTTTGCAGTGAGCTATGGCACAATGTTAACTTGTTCACTAGACATACCTTCAACGCAAGCGTTGACTAAAGGGTACGCCATTTGCTTAAATCAGGTCATGGTGACGACAAAATCTAGGTTCGGTTTATATTAATTTACAGTCACACAAAATATGCGACAGCATCATAGTTTTAGTCGTAAAGGTTGTGTCACTTTCGGTCAAAACAAATCGTGCTCTTGATCCAGCAACACCAAATATGCGTTCACTTGAGGCGCATCATCAAAGTTAATGACACGTTTTGTCAGGACTTGATCATCACAAAAATGTTCAATATGGTACATATCATTCTATATTTTAGTCTATATTCTTATGCCTTGAATAATATAAGCTACCTGAAATGTATTATTTCAATGGTCTAGCTGTGGATATATATATATATAGCTTAAAAGAATGAACGTAGAATTTTGGAGGGCAGGTTGTTAATGCACTCATATTTAAAATTAAAAATATGAACTTTAGAGTAGTCAGACGGGGTTTGCTGTGACACGAAGGTAATCCATCATGCCTTTTTGAGAGAAAAAGAAATACTAGTGTTTGTTTAGAAATATAAGAATACAGCATATTTGAACAAAGTGAAACGATCTTACTTCCTAAGCCGTGATGTTTTTGTCAGGTTTGATTGTTTTGCCTATGACGGTTATACTTATATGTTTGATTAATGTCCTATTAATATTTAGGCTGTTGTGCAGCTCTTTTTATCTGTTTGATTCGGCTGGCGGATGCCTGATTTCCAGAGCTCAAAATCTATTTTTTTCATTCTACTTTCTTTACATCTGGCCCTGCCTATGGGCTTGCTAAATGAATACAACCAACTTAAACACATTGTTCCATCATGATTTGAAATGTGCAGAGAAATGTTTGCATACTACACTTCTGATACGTAAATGATTTATATAAAGATAGAAACTGAATGGGCAGAACGGGTTTACTTAACATCTGCACAACTGTTCTTTAAAGACTATCGATAATACCCTTTTTGACAAACATATAGATAGTTAAAATTCGCGAATAAACCCTGTTTATTCAAAATAATAATTTCTGAACCGGCGTAATTTTCCCTGTGTGGGGGGGGGGTTTGTTTTTTTGTTTTGTTTTTTGTTTTTTGCGGTGTATATTCTCGCAGTTGGGCAACTCTTTTCATCTGTTGCACTCAAACAGATGAAAAACGAAGGTCATGGTCATATGATGTGTGCATATATGTATATGTATTATATATATATATATATATATAATCATAAGCACTCAATGAATTATATTTGTATTCTTCACCCGGTACTTCAAAGAATGAGATAACATGAGCTTGTGAAACATGAAAACGAGTCACAAGGACGTCTTGACTTGTTACAATGGCAGAGTGCAGGGCGTGCAAACACTTGGTACATTGTTTTAACTGTGCCAAGTTTCAATCTGCACAGGGTACACAATGACCGCTAAATGTACTCTTTACAGTGTATGTAATTTCGCTCGGTCCGTGGGGGACCGTGGATTACATTGCTATTGAGGAACTGTGAGCTCAAATGATGACTTTCGAGGTCTTGATATTAGATCTTTTCAACATTCTGCAAACATGGAAAATGTATTTATACACCAATCAATACTGAAAAAAGGAAACGCCTTTCATAGTGCCTGTAAATCAAAGATCGCGTGAAATAAGTGACCATATTGACAATGGTGACCATATTGACAATGGTGACCATATTGATAATGATAGATCATTTGATCAGATAATGGAAAGTTATTTTTTTGTAATATTTTGACAGTAAGATACTTTTAGTGATATTAAAGAACAAAAATGAAACCAATTATATATGCTTGTTTGAACTGCCGAGGCAGTACAAAAATTATCAGCATTGCGAAAAAATTTGTATCTCCTCGTGTATGTATGTTTGTTTATATATATATATATATATATATATATATATATATATATATATATATATATATATATATATATATATATATATATATATATATATATATATATATATATATATATATATACATATATAAAGAGTAAAATCAAATTGCAAGGCACAATGGATAACTGAGTGTTTCTGTCTGTCCTTCTGTGGTCAGATGTGAGTTTGCCGCACTAAGTTGCTGGTCTGTCGGGGTAACTGTCAATAGGGATTTTAAAAATCACTCCTCCTTTTAATGTGTTATATACTCAAATATTACAATGTTGTAATTGTTGTGTAATCAAAAGAGCTTCTCTTCAAAATCAATTTTAATATACCAGTGAGGAACACCTGCTTGTTTCCTTGCTGACAAGGTCTTTTTACTGATTTTTTTTTCTCGGCGGGTACTTTTGTTCTACTTTATATGTATGCATATTTCATTTGTAATTATATGTAAATTTCAGTTCTGTACTGAGTTTATACATTATTTCGATGTACCATTTTACTTTCTTCGCTTGTCGGGGGTTTGATAAAAAATATTTTTAGAAAGTATTATATAATATATTAATATACCTGGCGCCGTGTTTACATCTGGTCCTACTGTGATGTATGATCCGCAATGGAAGCTGAATTCACGCATCATCTGGCATATGTATTACTTATGCTAGCGTCAATTAGATACGGCCTTGGAAATAGGTTTTAGGTGCAGTACCACCTGCATTTGATTCTCACTTTTTCATATCATTAAAGAAATGTTGGGTATGCTTCTCAAATCGGATTTTTTGAACTAGTGGAAGTTTTGCCTTTTTGTGCAGAAATGGTACATAAAGATTATTCTTCGACCACAAATGTTGCTTTGGATGGTTAATTTAACTGTGTGAAAGAGAGACCTGTCTTATCAGAGTCCTCTTGTTCATAATCATGGTGTTCATATGGCAACCACGTTATTTAAAAAATACAAAGATGTAAAGTGTTTTTGTATAAGAAATCTTTACACTATTATTGAATTATATAAACATTATTTGTAGCAAGCCAGGGAACCTAACTTTAATAAGAGACGTTTATGCATATTTATATTGGTCAAACAGCATTTTGTGCCACTGAAAAGCCCGATCGATACATTATTTTTTGAATACATAAAGTACACGGGCCCTGTATATGTCCAGTATCTGAGCAGGAACTAGTTTATGAATATTTGACACGTGGACAAGATCACTGCCACGTCCATCCTCGAAAGATTAAAGAGTGATAGTGTCTATGTCTAGTTGAGATTATATTTCGCACGATTGACTCAAAGAGGACAAGCTTTTCAAGTGCTGCTGCTTAAACCCATGTTATCCAACAGTATTTTTCACGACCTGCTTTGACATTTACGTATGATGCTAACCCTTCAATTACCTCAAAAGTTTGAAATGAGTGCTGCTATGTATTGCTAAGGTTGTCTCCCTTAATCACGGTTGAAAATATGTTCCTTATGTCGATGCAAAAGGACTGTTGATGCAATACATGTACCGTTAATTCGGTCTACTTATCTATAGGGTACTGATAGTCTGATGGTGACCTGAAACCACTCATCTTCATAGTTTGGGTTAAATATAGTTGGATGCAAAGATAAAAATCTTTTCAATGGTATGTGTCCGTAAACTTGACCTAAATGTTAAAAGGCAACGACCACATATGACATTTATAAAACCGCAACAGTGCACTTGTTCCTAATCCTTCGCCCTCCTAAGCCTGCAATACTCGACCGGATGACAAATATGGCCAATTTCAAAGGCTTTGCCTGAATTTGTAATGAAAAACATTTTAAACTTGAAACAAAAAAACCCACGAAAACCCTTTATTATATCACTGACAAGTCACCCTCTCGACTGCACACCCATGTTTGACAACTTTGACTCAGCGCCAGGTAGATGTGTCTTTTTATGATACAATGAGCGACAAGGGGGTGAGAGCTGACAAAGTATAGCTTTTCATCTTCAAACGGGTAAATGACTTTGACCATCAAATAATACTGAAAAAGTCAAAAGTAAGGAACCTGAAAGTTACGCGTTGAGCCAGGCTACCGCTGCAGCTCAACCTGATTAGATTTGATTAATAAGTTTAGGCGATATGGGCAAAAACTTAAGATACAGCTCAACATCGGAGAAAAATAGGCTGAAGAAAGCTAATCATACCTACCGTGCCTAACTGCAGTGTAGGTACACTCTTGGACTACTCGAGCCATCTCCGAGATTCTGCTGTTACAACAATGAGCAAGACAAATGGGGAAAAAAAGGGAAAAAACACTTTTTTCCTCGAATAACTACACGTCCTACACCTTCAATGTAACAGAAATGTTTGCCTGGTTAAGCTGTTCGTATAGCTTAACAACGTCGAACTATGTTAATAATTGTTCACGTTATGGGCCAAAATGTGTATTTGGCAGGATCAAGTGGTTACCAGGGAAAAGTAGGTCGAGAACATTAATCCCATATATTTTGCACTGCCTCAGTGCAGATACAATATTCGATGTCAAAACGTTATGGAACATTGGTCGATCTCTGAGATTCTGTGCCCTTAAAATTATCCTGGAGAGTGGTGCAGACAAATGACACAACTTGTTTTTTTTTGGGGGGGGGGGGGTGGGGTGGCCATGTGCTCAATATCTTCGACATTGTGATACAATGTAAATTGAGAAAAGCTTCGTCTTGAATGTAAGATGGATTGTCCCAATAGAGCTCAATATCATGTTAATTAGTTGATAACCTTTCAACTTTTGTGTGTTTGGATTGGAAGGACAAAAGAAGTGCAAGGGCACGAATATCTATTAGTTGTAAGATCACTGCAATTTGCCATTGATACATTGCCCTGTGGTCTGAATTGACAATTCGACATCGTTTTAAAATGGCCCATGTTCTGGCAATTTTAGCGAGTTCGAGGTTAATCTGCTTGGATACAAACACATAGCAGGTGGCACTACATGGTACACATGTATAATGCACAGCCAGAAATGCATGAAGAAAGTTGCGGAACCAGCAAGTTGGTCAGAAATTAGAGTGCAACGGGCGTGTCTACGATTTAACACATAAATTCTTGCATGTCAACCAATTTTAGTAATGCATGAAACTCCTCACTACAAACATGTAGCAAAAAGCATCTTACATATATTCTTTATCACTGTTTGTTGAATTATTTGGATGTTTGCGTAAACATGCCAAGCTGAGAGTTGTGATCAAAAAGGTGATTGTTTATTCAACAATCGTAAATCAAGCTTTATCATTAAATTGATGAGTTTTAGACCGTGCCCTTTCCAAAAATATATACTCTGAAGTATGTATATCGATACTTTCACATTTGAGCCCAGACAAATGTTACTGCACTGAGTCCCATGAGACATAGAGGCAATAAATATGTACAGAACTAGATCCACTTACATGAGCTCAAAGTTCGGATGAGTTCCTTTTTCGTTTAATTCATGCATCTTAACTATAAACACTAAACATTAAATTCGGACCTTTAGTTATTTTTGTTTAATAGGATAGCCCTTTGTCCCTTCAGTGGGGTTTGCTCGTTTAGCCTTAAGAATAGCACTGTTTTAATATATGCATTATATTTCCTGTCAATTGGGTTTTGTGAGCATAAATCTAATCATTATATATATATATATATTTCCAATTGCAATTCATTATAGCAAAATATAATAACAACACAATTTTATTATAAAAATCTCTTTAATCAAATATTTATGTTCTGTTTGTACATCATGGCATCTACAATGAATTCTTAACAAGCCAAGGCATGTACTGACAAGAAGCACGTCACCATGACGTCACACAGTTCAGGTGTCTCACGGTGGGCTCCAGCGCTCGCACAGCCCAGCTTGTTCGCATAACCTAAATGCACTACAATTATACACATTTTCCTGACAATTGGTCTTATTAAAAGTTCGTTGGAGTTTTATTTTCGTTGATTCATTTTATTTAGCTGGATGAGAAGCATTGGTTTACCGCTTTCCTGGTTTGAATTTGACAGCAGCAAGACCGCTTCCTCGTGCAGGTTGAGCGTTTACTACTAAACTCTCGCCAAAGGAAAGCAGCAGAGTTATGCATATTGTCATGATGGGTCCTATTTTCAATCCTCATTCAAAACATATTCCATCAATGGGAAATTTTAGAGAAAAACGACACTAAAGCAAACAACATTTAATATTTTGGCACTTTGAGCCGGTTTTGAGCAGGAAAGGCTTTCCACGGTGACACACACGAGACCATCTGGACGCAAGAAGTATCTGTCCAGTTTTGATCATAAAACTCAAAACAAAACCTGACATGAAGTACCAATACAATTGTACTGAAGTGTTCACTTTTTTGGCCATTTACTAATTTGACATTGTAGTGCTCTTTGGTGGTACTCCAAATTTGTGATATGCTTTGTCATAAGGCACGTACCCGTACGGCTTCCATTGTTCCATATTTAACGCAAAAATGGCGCAGCATGACATCATTGGCTTCATATTCAAACCTACTCATTGCTGCTTAACAAATTAGCAGCTAAACGTCGATTACTATTTTACCGCTATGTCCATGCTTTCAAAAGAGACGAATTCCACACTTAAACCCATGTATGGTTACTTTGAAGGCAATCTTCTTGTGATTACAATTATACCGAGTAAAATAAAGTGCAGAAATTGGTCAAGAATGTGTCAAACTGACGTAAATTTTAAATTTAAATCCTTATTGTGATTTTAGTATGTTCTTTAGAAACATTTTTGCCAAACGGCGTTAATCTAATTTGCATTCAGATAACAGCTGTAATATGTTTGAAATTCGGAGTCCATGAGAACTTTTTTCCCATTCGAAATAAAAAAAGAAGATAAATAAAAGTAAATTCTGTTCCTTGAGCAAGTATGCTATTTCCATATACCGGCACCTTGAAATCTTTCAAGGTCAAGGTAAGGTGAAGAGGCACAAGAGGTGAGGGTAGTTTGCTGTTGGCGTGGAAGCACAGGTACACTTAAGTGCATGAAGATATGAATGGATTATCACTCAGTGTAGCCATTACATACAGTTAGGAAGCAGAGGCACAAGGGTATTCACCTTAAGGTCAAGATCACTCTTGTATAGAACAGGTGTAAATTAACTCCGTAGGAAAATACTATGATGAGAATGGAATCTTTGGCATGTTCATACAAACGTCAAAGAATATGTAACTAAACGCCAGATGGGACGTTGTCTACTTTCATCTTCCCAAAACGGTGGAGGTGATGACTATCCTGCGGTCTTGCATTCTTTTTATGTACAATTATGCCATGGTGATTGATATGACGTAACATTATCAAGGCACAGTGGAAGACGTGTTTGACAATTGTTTTCGAAAGTGTGTAAACACCTGGCTTCACTCATAACTGCGGTTTGCAGAATCAGTTTGATCTGATAGTCTCTCCAATGTTAATAATGATTATGATCATGAAAATCCGTAAAGGTCCAGCAGCCGTGTGACCTCGTAATCGGAAAACCTCTTGCTATGTCAACAGTAAACACTCGGTAGTTATGCTGCCTATATGGCCGCTCTAAGTAGGCTTTTGCATGCCGTTTGCATTGTGTTTGTCCTATAAGTGACGTCATCTGGCGTGTAATTGTTGTTACCGGCGTTGGGCTGCATAACATATCCAAGGATCAGGTGACAGTCAGGATTCTCAAGTGTCCACAGATCCTACCAGCGGTTATTACATACCTTTTGTCATTATACATCAATTATGTCTAAACTTATCTTCCCGAACTCACTGACAGGAAGAAAACACCTGCATGTTCAGCTACGCAGTATCAAAATATACTGTCTGATACTAAGTACCTTCCCGGGTACGTCTCAGTGCGCCCAGCGTACTGAATCACCTCTGCAGGATGCTAGGACTACCCAGTCATATCTACCTGTCAATGCAGGCTATTACTACATGTGCTAAAAGTCCTTATCCCAGCCTGTTAGATCATCTGGTGGATCCTCATCGTCTTCTGGATAGTCGTCGAAATTTGACGTATCTGTAGAATTTTTTACCTGCAACAACAGAAGAGCCCCGTGAGATAAATTCAGTCAAAATATCTCTTAAAACTATACAAAAATACTTGTTAAACAACAAATCTGATTCTGTGTTCGCAAAAGGGTTATATGTCCCACGAAATTTTCTGAATGATATGGTCTGATTAATAGAAAGTAAAACAATGTGGTGCCAAAAAGGATACACAACACATGATACTATAAATTAATAAAAGGTCATATACATACATTAAATAAACAATATTTCATAAAGAATCATATTCCATGCGTTATGCAACTTGCTACTACATAAATATTGCTGTTTAACATAACGATCGTGGATAAACAAGTAACACCATCAGCTTGAAGTCAGAAGGTACCTCGTAGCGTTGAATGTAGAGTTTTCTTTATCTGAACTGTCAGACTAAAAAGTACTACCTACTGCTTCCTCAAAAACATCATCTTTTAGGCCTGTGTCGAAATTGGGCAATACTTACCGATGGCACTATAGGAGGTTTGAGAGTTCGTTTCTTTAACCCATCCCAGTTGAAGCCGTCAAACCATTTGTGTTTCTGAATATCTTTTATACCACCTCGTCCGAATCCCAGACGTTCTGATGGGTTGTCCCTGTTAATTTAAGCAAGCATTTACGTCAGTTTGTTGCTTCCAGCGCTGCCTGGTGTTAATGCATTGTTAGACATACTAAGAAGATGGACAAAACAATGCCAAACTTAAACATCACACACTGGGAAAGTAAGTACGTGAAGATCAGGAAACTGAGTTACATTTTGTCATCATGCCTACTAGAATTATAGTGATGCCAGTGTTTGTGTTATTGTATACCACAAACTGTCCAAATGATTCCCACGTTGGTTTAACAGCAACGAATATCTGAAGGCGTTTAAATACTTTGACTTGAAAAGGTTTTGCTTAATCTAGTCTTGTGAGTTATGGAGTACATTATTTATTCCCTGAAAGACCACATTACATGGCCTTTACACATTGCCTAAATACAAGCTATATGATCAGACATATGTCTGTGACATTAATGAATCAATATACTCGCAAATTACATTGTGAGCCAATACTCACCGACACAGTTTCTTGATAAGATTTTGTGCGGTTTTGGTGATTTTCCTGGGGAAGTCTATTGCATCGATTCCCTTCAGGATAATGTTGTATGTCCTCATTGGATCGGACCCGGAGAAGGGCGGGCTACAACAGTATGTACCACAGTATATTGATTTGTTGACACTTGAACTCTGTGATATCATCTATTATACAGGTAGACAAGATACATTTTGATTATTTTTGCCAGTTTTGTAGACATAGGACAACTGAGTGTTAATTTTTCAACATGGCTTAACCTTGCTTTGACTAGTTCAACTTTCATTGATTTAATACAACGTTTTCATTATCAGTGACATGTTTACACTTATTTTTTGCGAATACAGCTGTTCATTTGTTACTCTTGGGTAGTAAACACCTCCCTATACATGAAGTTCACTTGGTTACATGCAAACGCAAAGATCGATTTTTGAAGCGCATCCTTGATATTTATGAGCTCTATCATATATACATGTATGTATACAAAGTAGCTCAAGGGTTTTAAGTAGAAATATATAACCTTTCCAAAGACCTGTTCCAACAAATATATGCAACAGAGTAATAGTTGGCTACTTTTCCAGGCACGTCACACAACGGGGGAAACATTACCATCTGACAATTGAAACACGTTTTGTCAGTAGTTGGGACAATTGGTCATTCACGTACATAAATCAATAATATGAAATAGATGGATGGACGGATGAATGAACAAATAAATAAAGCGTACACTGCGAAGACTTTAACTTACCTGCCAGTTAGCAGCTCAAACATTAGAATGCCTAAAGACCAAAGGTCGGATGAAAGATCATGACCTTTGTTGAGGATGATTTCAGGTGCAACATACTCAGGAGTGCCGCAAAAGGTCCATGTCTTGCGACCATGTCCAATCTTTTTAGCGAATCCAAAGTCCACCTAAAATTAATAAGCAGGGATGGATAAATTATTTAGCAATTATCTCCGGTGCTGTTTTATTTGTCATGAAGAAAGTTTATGTGTGCTTACAACGCATTTGCTTCGAAAACTTCTTTGACCAAATATTTTAGCAATAGAAAGACTCAAATATTGGTTAAAAGGAAATATCTAGTTACGTCTGAGACAAGTCAAAACTGATAATTGTTGAATCAGTCGACAGTTTTCCTCGGCGCGCCAATGGACTCATTGCGCGCCAAGGAAAGCTCTTGATCTGCACCAATCTTATGTCTGCTGCCACTGCAAGCATGCAGCTGAGTCAATCAAAGAACTGTTTACAAAAGTATAATCTTGTTTAGTTATCTACTCGTTCAGTGCCACATTTGGGACTGAGTCAACAGCTTTCCTCGGTGCACTTTGGGCACAATTCGCCTAATGTGTGCCAAAGAAAGGTGTTAACCTGGAATATAATATTCTCTGTAACACAGTCATGCTGGCGAATGAAAGGTCTTTTTATAAGCAATCTGAATCAAGCATCCGTATTACAATTCAGAGTAGTTTGTTTTAATTAGTTCGACCTTAGTCGCAGTTGACACTGAATGGGTTAATTCAGAACACATCGACTTTTGTTGAAATAAGTAACAAAAGAGTTAAGCCGAATTCAATCTCTCCACCAACAGATAAAATCACAACAATTCGGGCTGTCTGGCTAGCTTTGCCCATAAGTATCAAATCTTTAGATTCTTGATGATGTAGGTTTCAAATTAGTACATTTCGCACATAAACCACAAATGTCTTTCATCGACATTTGAATGAAAAACTTTTCATCAAATATCGAATAGATTAAAGAACGTTGGCAGAAATTCCTATCTCCTATGATACTGGACACTACATGAATGCTCCAAATTTTGCCTTCGATTTTTTTTGTCAACATCTTTGTCAGTATCATGTCTGTCAAACATGTTTGTGGTAACCCGCATTGATCCACAAGATAAGGATGCTAAATGAATGAAAATATTTAGGTTACTTACCAATTTAATATAACCCCGATTATCAAGCAGCAGGTTCTCTGGTTTGAGATCTCGGTACACGATGCCCTTGCCATGCAGGTAGGCGAAAGCCTCAACTACGCACCCGGTGTAAAAGCGCGTGGTACTGTCGTCAAAGGAACCCCTGAAAGTATTTCTCCATATTACAAACGGATATGGTGGGTGCATTTTCATAAGTATATGCATAATGCAGCTAATTCAATAGCTTTATCATGTATTAAATCATGTGAACCAAGCTGCATAAATTCAGAGCTGTATACATCTACACCTTAACATGAACATTACAAAATATATTGTCTATCCACACGATGCGCAACACATGCAAGTGTCAGAGTAAAACCGCAGGAGAAAATTACTTACTTGTCTCGTAGAACCGTCCATAATTCTCCACCTAAACAGACTTCTAGTAGCATATATAGATATCGTCGGTCTTTGAACGTTTTGTATAACCTGAAAACAACATGAACTATTTATCGGCCACAGTTTCAAATTATTCTGAGCTCAAAATTTCATTGCTTTATTGTTAAAAAAAGTAATGTACCAATAGTTAATCAAACAATGTAAAACTGTTGTAATGCGCCCCGAAAGGTGGCTTTATGACAGTTTACTATTGCTTTACTTCATTTTTTTAATCATCCCATTCAAACATGATATTAGGTAATCCATTTACAGAAAACGTCCTACCTGCTGAGATGGCTTTAATCTTGGTGGCTTACAATTCATATAACACTAACTGAAGGTAAAGTAACTTGTCTATTTGTGAACAAGTGTCCACACTGTAAGCCTGCAGATTCTATGTTTGCTTACCTGACAATGAAGTCTGATCTGGCTTCAGACATGATATTCTTCTCATTCATGATATGGTCCTGTTGTCTTGTCTCCACTATGTGATGTTTTTTCATCTGTTTCAGTGCAAACGTTTTCGTAGTATCATCGTTAACTTGTACCTGTGGGCAAGCAAAAATCCCCCAAACTGTTAAATCAGCATTCCATTCATGCCATTCTAATTACAGGTTTGATTTGCTCAGCATATCATTCTGTCAAGTTTGGATGATCATTTAAATGTTCATAATAATTTAACACTACACTGTTCACAATAAGTCTGGTTTACCTGTTTTTCTAAGCGCGGGTTGCGTATTAAGGATATCTGATCAGCTGGGGCACATTATTCTGATAAATCTTATCTAAACTTGCCAATGAAGCAGACGACATGTTACATCCATTTACAGTTGGGCCATTTGAGCAACAAAGGAATGAAAAGACTTTTTCTGTGCAAATCCAGCTGATGGTCCTTCAGGAAGATGCAATAATACCATGTAATATATTCTTGCGTAAATCTGTGCTATATTTTGAAGTAAAGCATACACACAAATTTACATTTAATAGTTACTTTTTACCATGATTACATTACATCATGAAATGGTCCACCAGGAATCAATGGATGAATAATGGAAAACGTGGTTCACATCAGGAAATTTTAAATTAACAAAACCTGACATCGCACCCAATAAGATGTGCAGGCCATTCAAGCGAAACTGCTTAAATTATAGAGTGACGCAATGGCACCCGAAGGACTTAAGCACTTTAACGTGTATAATTAAGGTATGCATGAACTTTCTAGGAGTGCGCAAAAAAATGTGCAAGTGATCCAGACTGAGCTCAGCCATTTATTTTGTTTGAGTTTCAATGTCATGGTCAGTTGGGGTTAATTGAAATGCAAACTAGGCAGCAACATATTGACATCACAATAACATGTTATGCTGCACTAGGCCGGCATGCACTTGCTCACTAAGCCATACAGCACGCCCCTGATTCAAGCAGTTAAAATGGAAGATGCCTGTACAATTTAAATGCAAATCATTATCAGGAGGCCAGATAAGAGAAATCTTGTTAAATAGGTTGTTATACAGGGATGTTTGTTATTGGTTGTCTCAGTAGATTCGTCTACGAAACAATACACCATCAAATTTTATGTGAGATCTATATCGGCTAGAATAGTCTTTTTTGACTAAGCGTGTCTAGACTTTGATAATCATTACTGCAAATTTTCGTTAAATATCTCTCTGCCGTGGTGACGTGTTATTACTACGTAGATTAAGTTGGTCTTTTCAGACGTTGATAGAACTACATCATGGCGTTTTGTCGGTGATTTCCAATAATAAAAATGCAACAAACAGTATAGGGTTTTCTATTTGAACACCCTAAAAAAAAAAACAATTTGGAAACAAAGAAACCCCGTGTTAACCCCTCATGCACACTGCAGGTAGAGCTATGAACGTATAATCTAATGACAAATGGAACAAATATTTTGGGGGTATATACTGTTTAGGGTGAGCAAAAACAAACTTTCTGGCAGCTGCCACACTGCACTCACCAGTTCAACTCGTCCAAAGCCGCCTACTCCCAGTGTGGCCAGCACGCTGAGATCGTTAAGTTTCACTTTGCTAAATTCACTTGATGTCTCCGCTCTATAAAGGAACGATGATCGGGTTAGTACTGTTATAATTTCATAATGCTGCCATGCAATATAAATTCAATGTTAGTCTTTTGTACGCAAACACCCAGCAAATGCCCTGTTAAAATACTTGGATTTTTGTATCCCATGCGCATTTAATATTTCCTTACCAATTCAACCCTGCCGAAGCCACCGACTCCGAGTGTTTCAACAATGCACATGTCGTTCAGCGTTAACTTTGCAAAACAGTTGTCCAACCTGCATGTGTAGTCATATAGAACTATATGAAGCTTTCTTTCAAACATTTTTTCTCATAAACAAAACTGTGGTCTGGGGTGTAAGTTATCGTTATAATTCTCCATACAATCATAATTCATGTTGCCGCATAAAAGCCATTCATTTATTTGCAGCTCTCTCGTTTTTTTTGTTTGTTTTGTTTTTTGTTTTGTTTTTATTGTTTGTTGTTTTGTTTTATGTCCAGAAATTATTTCAAAAGGGTTCCTATTTTTCTAAGCAAACAACTCCAAATGGCAGATTTAACTCAAAATGACAGATTTGTTATTCAAATAACCCCCTTTTTGAATAGATTTTACCTCAATAATTTATTTGAACCTGCATTGCTCACGTTGAGGGAAAATACACAGGAAAGACACAAACGGGCGAACAGATAAACATTATGGCCACAAATATTATCAGTTCTCAAGAACAGACAAGTCAAAGCTATGTCAGCAATGTCATGTCAATATTACAAGAGGCTCTAATATAGGCTGGTGAGCCTGTCCGCCAATTGTGTTTCCAAATAAAATATGTTTAAACCAATGTTATGGTATCCAATATCCTCCTCTCTCGGTGTATGGGTTTTAACATGCAAATAGATTTACTTGCTCCTCTTCCCAATATTCCGCATGGGTGTCAACGTGACCATACAGATTTAGATATTAAGATATCTAAAATTACGCCCATTGGCGAACCGGCCCACCAAAAAAAATCAGTGGTTCAGATGACCGATGGTTCAACAGATAATTTTCCACCAACAGGTCAGATTAGATTGTTTAAATAAATATCACACATTTATCAGTGAGCACAGCTGTGGAGAAAAACAAGCTCATGATGTATCTTGAGCTTTTTTTTTCTTTTACATTTTTTAAATCTTTCTTGTCATACTTGCCAAATATCTATATCATTTCTTATTTTTTTCTGCTATCTGACAATTCATTATATGCCGAAATGTACACTACCGCCACTGATGACAGACCATC
The DNA here is from genome assembly GCA_964020975.1 of Hermodice carunculata. Classification (NCBI taxonomy): domain Eukaryota; kingdom Metazoa; phylum Annelida; class Polychaeta; order Eunicida; family Amphinomidae; genus Hermodice; species Hermodice carunculata. The sequence continues at coordinate 64,684,305 of OZ026613.1, forward strand.
CGGGTATCTTAGCGAATCCAAATTGTTGCCCCATCTTTGACTTATCTTAGCTTGTGAATTTAATTGGAGATTGTGTGTCTGGTTTAGTATCGGTGGACTATTCCTACTGCGGCATGACACGTGGAATATAGTTTAACACATAATATTAATTATCGACGTCTAGTCTTTCTTCTACTTACAGTCTTATGGCCATATATATTTCCTGCCAAATACAATAATATCGTATAATTGTCCTATTTAAAATTTTGGCATTTTAGCCTGATGTATGTTTCCTTCAGGCACTTTGCTTCCATGTGCATGGGCACTGTTGGTCTATTGACTACATCAAGATAAATGTCGACTGCAGAGGAGAATTTAACACTGCTAGTTTATGCAATTTTGTTACTCTCTGCGATAAAGACATAAAATTTGAAGCCCTATATATGCCATCAAGTTTTCAAAAGAAATAGTCTCCAAGCAATACAGCAGAAACAATGATAAAAAGAAAAAAAGGAAGAACGACCAAAAAAAACAAGTGCGGTTCTCCATAGTCTTCACCTCTAAGGACGTACTACAGCACGAACATTCATATGTGTCACTAAAAAAATAAAAATGGAAAAAGCTTATAAATAAATAAAGGAAGAAAGGAAAAGCAAAAACGGAAAAAAGTGTGGATCTCCAAGGTCTTTACTTCCATGGACTATTCTTATTATAATTTGTAATTTACTAGTGAGTGAGATACATAAACTTACATCTCTTTTTTGTCTTCGTCCCCATATTCTTTACGGAACTCGTCGATACTGCTTATGAGTTGAGAGTATGCACTGAAAACATACAATGAGAATGACATTAAGTACAGAGACACACAATTAAGATGAAGTTGACATGCGTGTTAGAAGTATTAATACTAGTAAAATGCACATACAAAAAAACACAAAAATTCAAAATAAACAAACTAACAAACAAGTAAATAAATAAATAAATAAATAAATAAATAAATAAATAAATAAATAAATAAATAAATTCATTAATTGATAAATAAGACATATACAATCAAACAATTGTGCTGATGACCTGGTTGATCGACGCTGACAAATAACTTACAGTCTGAGTAAGGTTATGAAATTCTTTCCCACTTTGACGCGCTGTCCCTTTGGCCTGAACCCTATCACACGCGCATTGATGGACATTTTACAGCTTCACTCCACTATTTTCCTGTCTTGCAACAGCTGCAGTGTGGATATAAATTGCGAAATGCCAGCTGCGTAAGTGTTCCTCTCCATCTACGAATGTACACAATTGTACCTGCTTACGCTGGTTACCGTACGTATCCGTATGTTGAGTTGGTTATCCAACATCGACAGAGTGTACTGATCCGCTTGTCACGTCACGGGGTGGGTATGTAAATGCCTTGTGTAATAGGTCTAAGATACCAAAGGTCTCATGGACACACACAGATAAGCATGACCGAAAGTGCTCTGTCGGTAGATTGGTCAGTAAGGTTGGTCAAATTGCCAGCTGTACATCTGGCATAGACGCAGATGATGAGGGATGAGTGAATGCAAGGACACTTGCCTTATTGAATAGCATCTCTGTTAAAATATCTCACAGAACGGACAAAATGAGGCCTAAACAGTGGCGTGGTCATAATACGGAATGTAGATTTAAAATACACAATAAAGGTACACGTGCACAAAATGGTACTGTAAAAAAAAAAACACACACACACAAAAAAAACTGTTTGTCATGGGAGAAGTATCTGTAGAGGTCTCCGTAGGGAAATTCTGCTCTATTTCTAGATTCTCCATACAAGTTTTCTCGGACTCAACAGTTATGATGAAATTGCCGTACAAAAGTCCAAAGAACAGCATTATTATAAACGTAGACTTTAAAGTGCTTGTAAAATTTGACTTTCGTTTCGTAACTTCAGGCTTTCATGCTTCATGCAGTTGGCTGGCTTGAAATACTGAGAAAAATGTCTTCAATAAATCTTTTATTTTGGGCATTCAACGAACACAGCACCAGTCTTTATACTTAAGTTTAAGAAATGTACCACGATGCCTTTCATGTGTTTTCCTCTGTACATAGCCTCCAATACACTATTACTATTCATCGAAGTTTCAAAGTAAGGCAATTGGCAGCGTTGTGCTCAGCTGACCTAGGACTGGCAATTGCCAGTGAGGTGCTTAGCTGTTTTTGGACTGACAATTGGCAGGCCTGTGTTCAGCAGTCCTTGGACTCGCAATTGGCAGCATCAATTATAGCTTTGTATGTGCCTGTGTGTATGGTAAAATAGCACTCAGAGCTTGAGATTAAGGCAAATCCTATTCTCCAGGACAAGGAAATTTTCATACCGGACAATATATTTAAGCATAATAGAGATGTATGCGCTACTTGTCCGAATTCAGACAAAAGATGATGTAAGATAAAGGAATAAAATTCTGCAATATAAAGTACTTGGCCATCCTCATTCTGGGCTTGAATATCATTGCAATAGGTCTGACATGCAGATTGTGAAGTGGGTGTGAAATGTGGTTGATTCACATTCATTAAACACAATTGCGGCTGGGGAATAAAGTGTCCGTCACTCGTACGCAGGTGTTACTTGCAGATAACCCTCTTCAAGGAAACCATATTAGTCAAAGTTACAGTAGTTTTCGATTAAAAATCCAGACATAAAACTAAATAGTTGTCCGATACTGTGACCTAAGCATTCGGTCAAGGTCACCCAAATTCAATGTCACTCCTTGCCGTACAGAGGACCTTTACCTTATATAATTTCAAAAGTTACTACCACAACAGTTCTAGAGCTATGAAACGGAAAATACGATTGTCCAAAAATGACCCTGTGAGCATAACAACTAAATCATGATCGCACATAGGGGATTCCAACTTTGGCCTTATAGAAGACTATCATCACATGTTATATCAAAGTCATAAAGTAAGTATTTTTTATCATTATCAAGTGAACAGGAAAATTCATTTTAGTCGTCCTGAAAATTTGGTAAAGGTCACTAGACTTAGTGTGTAGTCTCAACCTCGTCCTTATAAAAGAGTATAATCATGTACAATATCCAAGCCATAACTAACACAGTTCTCACACTGCAACAAAATTTAAAAGTTACTTATATGACCTTGACAATTAGGTAAAGGTCACTTGAACCCTTACCTATACACAGTGAAACCTGTCTTTAAGGGACCGCCCACAGGACCTGTCAAAAATGGTCCTTTCTGATAGGTGGTCTCGTAAAGCAGGTAAAATTAAACTAAAATGGGATGTTGAGACTGGTCCCTTAGCAAAGGTGGTCCCTTAACAGAGGCGGGCTTATAGGCAGGTTCTACTGTATATATTACATAACATGTCCATTAAGCAGGACCTGAAGACTTCACTGCCATCCATCCCACACTGGGTATACAAGACGTTTTGTGACCTAACCAATTTACTCAAACTCTCCGAAACATATGCATATCACGTGCCCGGTTTGAAGGTGGGCGTGGCTTTAAAAATCATACCGCATACAAACATATTGACCTAAGGCTGCAAGTTAAGAGGGCCGATCAGGTGCGATCCAATATCTAGAATTGCCACATGATAATAACGGGGAGTGTACAGACAGACAGACACACAGACACACACACACACACACACAAACACACACACACACACACACACACACACACACACACACACACACACACACAGTTTACTGGAGATTAACCTGTCAATCTGGTAGAGTTTTGCACTTGACGTGAATTGTTCGACCACTTCTAACCTGTGTCCTTGTAATTCTAACCGGTTAAAATCTAAGATCTGATGACAGTGCAAAATTTGTGAAAGAAAAATACAAACATACATGCAACCTGTTTTGAAAACTATCCATGTCCCGATAACGCCGGGACTGCACACATAGACATTTTCTTACACTGAACATTGTGGGTGTGTTGAACGTACACGTCATCAGCAGAATTTTTGGCTATATACTGATAATTTTCATTTTCACAATTATAATGATTTTTTTTTAAATGTGAAGAAAAAAAGAATAGAAAAGAAAAAACACAGTGCATTACCTATTTATAAGATATTATGTATTACCCTGTTACGCTTCTTATGACATTAATTTTAAATGCGGGACTGCATTTGTATGAACAAGATAAATGTGGTAATTTTGAATCAGACAATCAGGTACTCCAAAGAGAGTTGCATGAAACAACATAAAGTGCATTTTGTTAATTCCGCGTCGGTTTTTATAATAAGGAATTATTTGTTCAAAATCAACTTACTCAAGTTTTGGCTTAGTCGTGAAGAGATTCCACTCCATTCTTGGAATAATAAAATAGGGATCCCAGGGAAGAACCCGGTCGTCCATGTTTGTTATGTGAGTATTAGAATACCAGCTCGTGCTGTAGAGTTCTGTCATGTTTCCAGTGTAGATACACTTTGTTGTAATAAATAAGTACTAACCGACCAATCAACGGCCAGAAAGTTGATTAATTAATAAATAGAAATAAGCTTCCTTGATTGAGTTCGCCGAAATATTAGAAGTCCAATGTCACGCCAATTTAAGCTAGGCGTGTTGTCCCTTGTGTTATAGATTAGTCTGTACAATTCGCCTCCCTTGTGTTTATATATGTTCTATAAAGTATAAAGTCCTACATCCCCAATAATTGAGCGGCATACAGAGTTCACACCTGATAACAACCAACCCGTTGAGCGGCATGCCACTATCAGATTGCGTCCTTAGTGGGGGTCTTCTTAGGATTCAGTTATCGATCTATTGTTGTACTGCAAAACAATATGCAGATTTCAATGTCAAAGAGTACTTACTCTCGATCCAGACATAAGCAGTCGACTCCGTTACTGTCGTAGGCAATGATACTAGCGGTTCGTACGTCTTCACTGTAAAAGACAGACATGTTATACATAAAACGACGGGACACAAACTGTTTCTCTCAAGCAATAACTTGGTAATACATCTGTCTTTATTCGTATCTGTATTGAAATACATTAAAACCCACATTACTGTTATCTTTCTTTGAAAACAGGATAGACTGCATCGTTGACTGACCGCAGTGAATCAGGAACTGTGTGCAAGACCTGTATCCAAAATGACGATTTACTTTTTTTCAATCACGGTATTGATACACCCGGACTTCAAATATTTCATGCGTGAATTCAATATGGGTAAACGGTTGTCGCTAATGTCCAAATGAGGACAGTTACTATCAGGTCACCCGTGTGTCATAGCTGCAAGATTGCAACTGAAAACTTGACACATTCGTGAGTCACATAATCACGGGCGTGCAAAATTAACTCTCAAAATTTAAAACTAAATATGTTCTACACTTGAAACCTTCATAGCAGAGTGACTGGCAAATGTGTCTTCCATGAAAAGACAGCTGACGTTAAGTGGATGGATAGCTGAATTAGAATGGATGCACTGAACACTGCTTTGTCATTGAAAAAAAATCTTCCAAGTGTTTCATCCATGCCACAAACAACTGCTGACTGCCGGGCAAAGCGCCCTCAGCCTCACGGTAGAGCTTTGTCATGCTTCTACTTACAATGTTCACTGTCAAATAATAAACATACCGTCAGAAAATATATTCCATTCCTGATTTCAAAGGGTTTCAATGTTTGGGAGATACAAGTATCACTACAGAAGCTTTCACTGTTATAGGATTCAACGGCGATGTATCCCAACAACATCTCGGAGAGAGAGAGAGAGAGAGAGAGAGAGAGAGAGAGAGAGAGAGAGAGAGAGAGAGAGAGACAGACAGACAGACAGACAGACAGACAGACAGACACAGACTGAGACAGAGAGAAAATATGTTTGCCGGCAATTCTCTAATAGACAGGCATGAATGATAAACCGGCCAGAATCTTATGGTATTGCAGAGTTTTTGATCTGTAATTGTGCTAATATCGGTCACTGTGACATAAATTTCCTTTCTGGTTTCGAACTACGCTTTACCCGTTTTCTCATGTGCCTAATTGTATTTTTAGACCTGGCGTGAAAACTTGAAACCAGAAACAATCCGTGATAACAGAAGGCCAAGGTCTCATTCATGTCACAATATTCTGACCATATATATCTCAGTAATTAAATATGCTGAGTTTTAAATTGATACTAAAGAAGAAACTAAGTGTTGAGAAATCCAATTTTGGACAATTTCTTGACGAACTGCGATCCTATTTTATTAGTGAAAGCTTGTTTTATCATATCTGTCAGACTCCACAATCTGTCGTATGATATAGATCAGAGTTCATGCGAGTTCTTGGTAAAAGTCATGAGATGCAGCAGAAAAACTTGTATGTACATCCTCGTTGCATTAGTCTGAACTAAAAAAGAGATGCCATGTTCATAATTTTTTTCGACCTGACGTCACCGGCAGCTCCATCTGGGTAGTGATGGATGCAGGTCATCTGGATCGCATTTCATATTCTTGCCTTCGCTGTTGATTTTTTACCCGTACGGCATGACGAATCTTTGAGTACCATAGTGCCCAAGCCTCCGCCTTCAGCGGTAGCGCATTGTGGATCCTACCCGGAATATCTCTAGGGGCCACACAATAAAAGTGTTTGCTGCTGTTGTTGTTGTTGTTGTTGTTGTTGTTGTTGTTTTTTAAAGAAAACGAAGTGGAACTATGCAGGTTACGGTCTTTGGCTTCATACATATGGTCAAAATGCAGCGAGCTGTCATACATGACTCATTAATTTTCTGTCATAACGGTCTTCAAACAAGGCGGCTCTGCGAACAGTCCATGTTCAGCTGACCAAGAGATTCACCACGCTTGTGGCTCTGTGAACTTGGGATAGGATTAAGGTCACCCATGTACCAAGTCTGAGCTTTACGAAAGAACACTAACATGTGCAACATCAAGGTCCCAGTTCAAATAGTTCTCAAGTCATAGTGCACAGAACTGTTCCTATGCAATTTTGAATAAATTGGCCAAGTGGTTTTGGAGATTTTTTCAGATTTGGCCAAAAAATGAACAAAAAAATCATAAAAAATCCAAAAATCACTGGAGCTTAAGCATTCATATAAACTTAATAGAGACCCATCCAAGATCCCCACCAGTTTTAAGAGAATGTGGACTGTGGTTTTGGAGAAGAAGTAAAAATCATGAACTACCATTGGAATTCCCATTCACTTACATAGTAATCAATAGGACTGCATGCATTAACCGATAACTACCCGAATTGAGAAATCATTAAAAATCGGAGATTCACAGTAACGCCATGTTGTGAAAAACTTCGGCTGGTCCTTCTACAATGATAATTTCCACCAAGTGCCAGCATAATCTGAGTGCGGTTTTGGATACGAAGTTTAGAAGAAGTGAAAACACACTATTTTGAAGAAAAAATGTTTGAAATATCACAGCGCCAACTGTTGAACGAATTAAAGTCTCCGGGTCCCCACAAGTCTCTGGGACCAGTTTCGAATTATTGGCCAAGCAGTTTCAAAAAAGAAATTTCTTACGATTTGGCCATACACACACACACACACACACACACACACACACACACACACACACACACACACACACACACACACACACACACACACACACACACACACACACACACACACACACACACACACACACACACACACACACACACACACACACACACACACACACACACACACACACACACACACACACACACACACACACACACACATATATATAAGTGAAAGATGACATGCAAAATCCGGAGAAACCAGTATTATCCATACAAATTGCCGCACATGTGTGTATTGTAACCAATTATTTTTTCCCAGTGTCGCAACTTTGCATTATGGAATATACCTTTTATCAAAACATAAATTTTACCCTGACGAAGCAAGAGTAAATGACTTCTGAAGGTAACAAATGAATATGAACAACGTAAAGAAATATATTAAGTGACAGAAACTAATGCTCATATGAATGAGGGGCTGTATTATTAATTTGTTGAATAATGCTAGTTATCATATATTCGTGTAGGTTGTATGTTCAACGCTTACGTATTGCACCTGATAATTTCTCCACTTGTATTTTTAATCGTACTTTCTCCAATTTATTGTCACATATCCTGTTTACTCCACTGTAAAGTGTGTTTATGGTGGTCAGGAATAAGTTAGCATTGTCATACAAAAAGTCAGCCAAATTGATCACCCTTTGTTTATATGGCCCTCATGCTTCTACAACGTGTTTTGATCAATTTACTTCATGCGCAATGCGACGTTTCCAATGTTCTGATTTATAACCCGATGGGTGAAAAGAGCACATCCATGTTCCGGTTTGGCGGTTAAGATGTCACAATTGCACATTTGTTACATGATTGCTACCGTTCATATTTAATAGTAATGTCGATGCTCCAAAGATTGCTCCCCGAATCACTGAGCTTCCTGGTTGACGCCTATCTGAAACAAATTGAACAAACAAAGTATATCCTGTTTGCATGCAAGACGTACGCCAGAACTTCGCCTTGTACATTGGCGACAGGCCAGCCCGGTTGACGTTTTTGCCAGTACCCTGATCTATTTTATGACATGTTGTTGGAAACGGCAATAATGCTACATGACAAAAAAAACATCCAATTGGTCTTGTTAAATGTGCGTCACCTCCCTCTCAGTACAGTTTGCTTTACCTCCTCATTCATAAAATGTCTTGACCTCCGATATAAAGTGCCATGTCAGACTAGTAAAGGTAGTAAACACTCACACAGACAAAAAAAAGCAAATTCCTGAGTGCAGATAATTGTTGTGTGAGTGTTTACGTGAACTTTCTCAAGAATGAAGAGGGGTATGTTGTCATTGTTTCAAAACACGATATTTGCAAATTTTGCTATACAGCAGTGTTCATGCAACATTCCTTCAAGCCGGATATATATTGTTGGATGACGACTGTTGAACGCCATTGATCGATCAGCGCCTAACAACCCACGTGTAACCGGATGAAGTTGTACATAATCAGTTTAATAATCAGACTGATACGCTGCATGTTAATTGTAAGTCTGAAGTAGCTGATATTTATTGGAAATAATACCGCTGTAACACATAGGGTGTTGTAAACTATACATATTTTGGGAAACCTACACAGTCGAAATACATATTACGACAGTGTGGTAACGGTTAAAAACTTTAATGTTGATACAGCAAACACAAATACATACAAAATGGGATCAAAATTATTCCTTCGAAAAGGAAAATAAAATTTCGAAGCTTAATATACTTTGAATTGGACATCGAGGTTGTGGTAAACGCAGAAATATACTACATATTAAAAAGCGTGTCTCTTGCTTTGTATGTTTGGTGTTATTCCTGTCGTACAGGTACCCAAAGTTTCAACGATGACACGTCAAAGGTAATTTTCTGAAAATCCGAGATATATGTGTTTAATTCATTCCACCCTAATGACACTTTTTCCCACTGAAATCTAAATGTCGTCTGCTAATTGTATTTTTCTAATTTAGGGATATTTTTCAAAATTGTGGAAGAAACTTGCTTGGAAGATCATTCCAAATTATATGTCCACGGTCAATAGCTTCCCTTGGCGCGCTCTGGGCGCAATGCGCCCAGAGCACGCCAAGGAAAGCTGTTGACTCGGTCGTCTATCAGGGTGGAATGAATTAATTTAAATTTGACTCTTGGCTGCTGCATACCAGGGGTCATTAAATCCAAAGTGTGGGGTCATTGCAAATTGGTGTGAAATCATGATAAAACATAATGACCTTATAACAATGCACTAAATTAAGGGTGTTGGATACTATATTACCCTCGTGTTAAATGTTTAATTTCTGCCTAGGGTACCATCTAATGCCCTAAAAAGTATACATTTTCAAATAGAAAATAAAATATAAAATCAGGTGTGATACTGGTACTGAACATAAAATTTTCATATCACCATTGATGCATTTCAATTTTGCATAAAGATTAAAAAAGCATTAAACTGAATATCAGATTTAGTTATTGTGCCAGATGAAAGAACACACAAAGCTCTCCAAAATCGCATTTTAAATTTTAGAGAAAGGGTTTGTGCACTGTTTAATTTTTAAACAAACTAAAAAATGTTAACTTTAATTTATCCTGTAAATTTTGTTCTAAAACCATTATCAAAAATAAAAAATACGCTTTTGCTTCTAGAAGTGCACTGATTCAAGTGTTTTCATTCAGCAGTAAAAAAAAAAAAACAATTTCTTAACACTTACAGGGATTATTTTTAATAGCTTAATCAAAATGTGTACTTTTGGACAATCCCTGCAGTCCATGGTAACCTGCTCTGTTACTTAAGGGATTAAATGCACGCTAAGTATCCGGGACATCATTTTTCACGTTTGCTTAAAAATTATAATAATAAGTCAAAGTATGGTTACCAGCACCACAAATCTATCTAAAATCCCCAGACTATAAGTCAAGTGGGTGTGAATATTTCGTACGACGTAAACCAATGTTTTGAATGCCAGCCTGGCAACCATATAAGACATCATCAGGCTGCATTTTCACAAAAAGGCGCCTATATATAGTTTATAGATGGCTATGTATATGTTGCACGTACCTAAAATTGAATGAGGCCCAGTTCAAGGCAGTGCGGAATACAAGTGTAATCACAGACTCCGCTAAAGATGCCCTTTGTGTTGTCGAATTAAGGATTTTGTGGAAGTAAAACATGCAGTAAAACTGATACTTTAAACGCCATACTTGACGCGTAATACATTGCGATTTAAGTAATTCACATCCATATTCAATTCATATATATATATATATATATATATATATATATATATATATATATATATATATATATATATATATATATTTATTTATTTACTTATTTATTTATTTATTTATGGTTCAGGAAACCGGGGAATGAGCCCATGCATTTTAGTTATAATTTGGACATCATATTCTGTCAAATCATAACCATATAATACTGCAAAGTAGACCATGTCACTCACAGATGATCATGTCACAAGGGGAGTTCTGCAAGTGCATTTAGTCTTGTACATTTGCAATGTCGTGATTTGTTTCCTGAATTTAATATCACCTGAATATCAACTTCAAATAAACAACCCTGTAACAATGACAAGCAAAAGTGACTAAGAAAGTATATGATCGTGTGCAATTCATGTTTCGGCTCAACCTCTGTGGACTATTGACTCGGTTCCCTTTGAGTTTATGCAGGTAAGGGCCAACAAGCATCCTCATCCAGAGAAGTTTTGTCCCTCTGGAGGGCTCATATGTACTCAAGTTGGGAACCAAATTACCACAAAAAGTGCCCTTGGAATCCAAAAAAATACCACTCCAACGCTATCCCATGCTAAGCTGTTCTGTACTAAATAAATAAGAAAATGAGACTGTGCAGTCCTTTCTACAACGGCTCCTGAGGCATTGAGCTGGATGCACACACAATAAGAAGCATCTGCTCCAGCGTCTAAGAGACGGGTTCAACATCACTTTTATCGTGGGCGTGATACCATGCAGGCACAATCTAGTAGATTCCTTCATTGGTCAAAATATCCACCATCACATCCATTCCAGACTCTCGCATTAATTTTCCTTCGATTAGATCAATTTACCGCTCAAAAGTCAGGTACCTAAATGAAAACGATTCTGCAGGTATTTATTTATCTGAACAAATTGGTTATGATGGTTAAAAATGAAAGGCACGGACCTAATGCCTTTCTGACAAATAGATTTAATTATCATTACCAAAATACGGTTTCCTGAAATGCATTCCCTCCATGATCCCAAGAAAGTTGTGAAAGTCATTCGTGTGGTGGAACATCAAACTTCACCAGGAACTCACATTTGTGGAAAATTTTGTATCATTCCCGTTACTCTTAACCAACCAGTGGAATTTATTGTCCTTTTATTAAGTGCTTAATGACATTGAAAAATAGGCCAAGGTTACACAACATATTACAAAATGTGACCAGTGGAGGAATACATACTTGGTGTAAGATTTACAGTTCCAAGTCAATTTATTATGTCATGGACATCAGAATAAAATCATTTCCTGATAGGCGTTCCTCCTTGACCTTCAGAAAGTAGGTCAAAGTCAGTGATTTATGTAATATCGAACTTCTATATATGATACATATTTGTGGTACATTTGGTTTCGTTAGCCTTCTAATTGCGTAACATGTCAAATTAAGTGTCTTTTACTACATCCTTAATGACCTCGAAACACAGGTCAAGGTCCCCGAAACAAATTAGTATGAAATTTGATTTTTGGCCGTACGCATATTTTGTGTGAATTTTATTTGAAGCTCCATCTCAATTTATGATCAAAATAATGTATTTTATGTAGTTAATAACCTTTTTAGATACACAGGTGAGACTTCGGGCTGTACTGACGTTAAAATTAATTAAGACAATGTAAGTTATGCTGTACGAAAACTGAAAAACGGTAAAGCCTGCGGAGTCGACCAAATTCCAAACGAATTCCTTAAACGAGGTGGCTCTTCATTAATTGTTACATTAGTGGATCTGTTCAAACTTTGTAAAACCTGTAAAGTGTACCCGGATCAATGGTTTCAATGCTTAATAAAGCCTATTCACAAGAAAGGACCAAAAGATACAGAGTCTAATTACAGGGGTATTACTGTTACCTCTAATGTGTATAAAGTGTTCACATCAGTAATGGAGGGGTAGTTTATGGAATACTTAGAGCGGGAAGGGATATTAGGGGAGCTCCTTGGAGCTTATAGAAAACACAGAAGATTGGAAGATCAAGTATTTGCGCTTAAGGGGTTATGTAAAATAAGGAAAGCTAACAAGCAAAAGACATGGCTATCCTTCCTTGATATCTCGAAGGCTTTTGATAAGGTTAATAGGGAACGCGTCTTCCTAATGTTGGGAAAAAAGGGAATTCAAGGAAAAGCATGGCGTTTGACAAAACTACTTTATGACAAAGTGGAAAGTAAGGTAATATTTGGCCCCCTAGAAAGTTCATGGTTTGATGTATTTAATGGGGTAAAGCAAGGATGCATTCTGTCTCCTACGCTGTTTTCTCTAGTTATGTTAGATATGGTTGATATGTTTGAAGGAAAAAATCTTGGGGTGCCCTATGGAGATGGACATATCCCGAGCTTTTTATATGCCGACGATATTGTGATAACTGCAGGCAGTGAAGACCAATTAATTTGTATGCTAAATATTGCACATGTTTTTGTAGAAAAATGGGGAATGACGTTTAATGCCAACAAATCTGAAGTCATGGTAGTGGGTAAGCGTGTAGATTTTTCAAAAAAATGGAAACTTGGAGATGTGTATATATGTGAATGCAAATCGTATAAATGTTTGGGCATGTTGATCTCGAATTCTCTAACAGACACAGCACACGTGAAAGATATAGTAGCAACAAAAGGTTCTCGTTTACGAGGCTACTTATGCAGTATACTGTCTTCTCATGATAATGTTAACCGTATTAGCTTCGGAAATAGCATATGGAAAAGTATTATTCTTCCGTCACTTACTCATGGCGGTGCAGTGGTTATGTAATACTAAAGAGTCTGAGGCTTCTCTCAAGTCCATTCAATACACCATAGCCAAAGCAATACTTCAGGTCAACTCTTTACCTGCAGCAGTGGCTACCCTTGGTGAACTAGGATGGCTCCCCCTAAAACTGATTCTGGATCGCATTAGGGCAAAATACTTTCACGGGATGAAATTTGAGATGCCAGACACAAGGCTATGTAAGCAAATTTGTGACACTCTTTGGCAAAGAACTGATGACAAACCTGCAAAGACTTGGCCATATGTTGACGAAATTAAGAAGGTCTTTAATAACGTAGCCATAGACCATGCTCTGGAATCAAGGAATCCAGAATGGCTGGGATGCTTTTTAAAATTATCGCTAGAAGCATATAAATTAGACTTTTTCCAGGAAATAGACTTGAAAAATTCTTTAAGATGGTATCAAATGTTTTAACGGTCCTCTTTCAGTGAAAGTTATCTTTTTAATGTAAATAACTTTGCCGGTGCACGATTAAAATTTTTGGCCCGCACTGGGTGTCTGGGTGTCGGGGAAGATCTGGAAAGATGGGGTTTATCAAACGGAAGATGCCCTTTATGTAATGATAGTAGAGGAGATTTATCACATTTTCTATTTTTCTGCCCAGCACTAAATGATATCAGGTTACAGGCATATAGAAATTTGGAAGTCAACTCTCTGAATGAGTATTGTAAACAGGCATGGCAGCGTTTTTCCGCCTCCTCGCTGAAAAATAAAGTATGTTGGTTTCTTGGCGAGCACGCATATGATCTTGGACAGGACATTGGTGAATTATTTGACCAAACATGTAAAACATTTTTGGTTGAGGCTTGGCATTACAGGAGACAGTCACTTAATGACTTCTCGGAATGACAGATTTTATCATTGTTCTACATGTACCTCTTGTAAATAGACCTGCTCTAATGTATATATACCTGATTTTTTTCTTAATAATGACGCTGGAAGCTATATGTTCTGCATTGTATATGAAACATGTGTAATGTACATGTCCTTACGCTTTCTAGAGTTTTGTCCCAATGAGTGGTTTATCTCTAGTTTTGGTGCGGAGGACATAAATAATAACTTATAGTTACTATACTTATTTTAACAAACGAAGATTATTTGATAATTAGGATGCCTGATTGTTTGTATATATTTTGGACGCATCATGGAATTTCCCCCGTTCCGTTGGTGCCCCTGCTGTAAAGGGGAAGTTTTCCTAATAAATTATTATTATTATTATTATTATTATTATTATTATTATTATTATTATTATTATTATTATTATTATTATTATTATTATTATTATTATTATTATTATTATTATTATTATTATTATTATTATTATTATTATTATTATTGTACTTTTAATACTTATGATGCTAGTTCCACAATATAACCAGTGGCCCCACCATCACTCCGTACATCAAAGACATTAGTCTTTATTGTTGCTTTAATGTTATATTGACATATGTGCATAAGTTCATTTGTAGTTACCATATCATAAATCATTTCCTGAAATATATTCCTCCGTGATCCTGAGAAAGTATTTGAAGGTCACCCATAGTATGCAAACTATAAAACTTGTACATATGATACAAATCTGGTACACTTGGTATCATAAGCCTGATTTTGTCTCATTTGTATATTGATTGTAATGTGTTTTCAACTAATTTGGTGCATTTCTGGTTATTCTACGGGTGGTGCTGCCAAATATCGACGCATTTTCATGTTTAGCTTGATTGACATTCCTGCCAAGTTTTGCGATGATTCAATAAAATTCTTCGAAAAACAGCATTCTCAGGAATTTAACATCTCGGTCCATATATTAAGTAACACTACAGGTGCCACCATCAATATCGAAATTGACGTAGATTTTCACACACTTGACAGAGCTTGAAATAATAAAGGTCTAACTTGAGAACTGTAGACTGTATCACGCCCACAAGCACAATATTACAGATGGACGGACAGACAGTGATCACATCAGCTCAAAGACCTATGGTCAGAAGAGGTAAAAACATAAACATGATGCTGTTTGAAACAATTTGGCTTGCGGTTCACTTTTAGTCGGCGGCGGGGGCGGGGGGGGGGGGGGGGGGTCTAGCTCAAAATATAGCATATTTGTCCTGGAAAGATGAGGTATGCACTGACAACATCTTTTAAAACAAAATCTAATAAATCATATAAGTTATGCTTCCACTTTGGGTAATGATTAGTATTAGAGTAATAATATGTCATGTTACACAAAGAAAAACCATGAGCTTCAATCCCACATAACTAGAATTTGACCTGGTATTAGAGGTTTTGGGTATATATCTGATTCAGTTCACTGATAATTTAAAGCTGTTTATCTTTTTTATCCTCCTTATTGTTATTTTATGATGTTCTGTGTTTAATTTTGAAGAATGGAAGTGTTAAATTACCTATATACATGTATATGTTTAATCATACAAAGAAAAAAATGCGCAGAAAGGAGAAAATTTCCCTCAGCTGCATAAACATTATATTTCATGTCATTAATACCACTATCACCAAATGGCTAATACTTGTTTCTATCACGAGTATTTATTATAGCTTGAAACGTCAACGCGAAAATACTGGAGCCTCTGTGATCCGTCATGCGCGATTGGCACGCCAACCCGCGGGAGACTTGGAAATGGATTTCAATTCGAAACTGGGAGCCTTCTCTCAAAAAGTGAAGCACAGATGTGATTATATATATATATATATATATATATATATATATATATATATATATATATATATATATATATATATGTATATATATATATGTATATATATATATATATGTATATATATATATATATATATATATATATATATATATATATATATACATGTGTATGTGTGTGTGTGTTTGCGTCCGTGTGTGGTAATATACGAGTAATTTCGACTGAAATGTGGGGTAGACCCCTAAAGTGTCACTTTTCAAGAAATATCAGTCGGAACGGGTTTTTTCCTATACGTGGAAAACGTCACTGTTTCGAATAATATGGACACTTTTTGAAATATTTCTTTTTAGGTTATTGTGTGACTAATAATTCATGTAAAATTACATTGATGAAAACAGACAAAATGACGTGTAAGCGCAACAGTTTTGCCAGAATGGAGGGCTGCATGGGTCATCCGATGGTCAAGTGATGGGGTCGCTGAATATTTGTCATATATATTTCCTGAAACAAGAAATTACTAAATATTGATCCATATTACAAGCCGGGTCACTTGAATATGAAACCAAATAATTAAGAATATCTCTTTTATTTTCTTATGGAATGATATAATGCAAGTGTTTTTACTTTGAAGGTTTCTAATCGTTTAACAACACTGGCTTCAACTCCATATTTTGGTGGGCATTTCAATGCCACAATAATTAAAGCCAGCATATTATTATCATTACTATTTCCCTTCTTTTTTGACAATTGTACCGTAGATGTGGCTCTACGGCTTGATCTTATGTATACTGGCTTGTCCGGGTTTCAAGAATATTCTTATTCCTTCCAATATATTTCTTCTGAAGTTTTGTTCCCGTTTGTTTAGATGATCTAGATCCCCCAGTCTAACTTTTTCTTCACATCGTTTCTCTCTCCTTTTTCTTGCATTTTGGTGGCACTGATTTCTCTCGAGCATCTGCACAGCACTAAATTGCTTTAATTGAACCGTGGTGTTCTGCCAATTATTTTTATGTTTCCCTTGCAGATAAGTGTTGTTCTTTGCAGATAGATTCGAACAGAAGACAGCGTTTGTCACGTTTGTACTTATTATGTAGTCCTAGGTATATGTGCGTCTTGATTCTTGAACTAGCTAATCACTCATGTGATAACAAGACCATCCAATTATGCGTCTTTTTGTTGCTTCAATATTTTATTTAAGATATCAATGTCAACCTGAAAGATGGCACCTGTTGCACTGTTTGGTAAAAGGCGCAACTGAGACACAGAAAGTTGCCAGAACCACTTTCTCTCTCTCTCTATCTCCATCCATCCATCTATTTCAAAGGGATGTGTTATTCAATTCAATTCAATTCAATTTATTAGGAAAACTACCCCTTTACAACGGCGGCACCGAGAACCGGGGTAAGCTCACGATGCGTCCAAGTTACATCAGTAAAAGCGTAAAATGTAAAATATAAAAGTCACAGTTTAGACAAATAAACATACTAAAATCCTTTGCTTTAAACCAATGTGAGGATTTTGGTCAGTCTCTCACCTTATGCCTGCAGACTGCGGCGTAAGCACCATGCCTCTAGTTGGTAGCTTTTACAAGCCCCGTCAAAAACGTCATTAGCACCATTAGATAATTGTAAATCCAGTGATCCAAGGAATATGAAAGTTTTTCGGAATAAGGATGACGAGCAGAACTGGGACCATACCTGATAGTTATCTGTATTGACTAGATCAGACTGTAGATGATGGAAATGTTTGATCCTTATATTTCTTAACTCTGGGCATGTGAAAAGAAAATGTTGCAGGCTTTCTTTACCATTGCAGCATAGCTTACAGATGTCATCGTTAGATATGCCCCATCGCATTAAGTCATTCTGTAAACCTAAACGACACGTTCTAGCTTTGAATTTCAATCTTGTTCCCTCGAAATTATTCATGCTGAGTAAATATTTCTCCTGAGTGGTGGAATTCTTGAGGTATTTATAGAGTGACAGGGTGCGCTTATTATTAATATCCTGAAAGAGTTCTTGTTGCAATAGGCTCAGTCTTAGTCTCTGATTGACTCGGGGCAAATTCGGCAAATGATTATCTTTAGCACTACCTCTGTCAAGATCGTATACATCTCCTTGACGTACGGCCAAACACTTGGCTTATTATATACGAAATTTTGTTCCATGTTTAAAAACACCCTTTTACATAGACGGGAAGTATCTAATTCATATTTTAAATGATGAAAATATTTAATTCTTTGCCTGTCTAAAATTATTCGCAAAGGTAACCATCCAAGCTCGCCGATGGTAGCGGATAATGCAGGCTTTGCCTGAATGCGCAAAATTGCCCGCACTACCAAATATTGTATAGAATTAAGAATGGAAACACTTTCTTTTGTGTTGTTTAACCACACTGAGCAACCATGCGACAGCGCTGGTGATATGACATGCTTCCAAAGACTATTCCCAACGGAGACTCTATTTAAATTTTCGTTAGCGGCGAGAATACTACACAAATAGCCTTTCAGGCGCACTGTCTTCGGCTTCAGGTTGGTTTTAATATGCCCTGTATCTGATAATGATTGGTATAATCATACCACAAACAGTATACCGAAGCATTCTTCAATGGGGATATCTCCAAGCTTCCAAACTTTACATCTGTTTAACCGTTTCCCAATTACCATTACTTTCGATTTGGCTCCATTAAATTTTAGACCCCATTTAGAAGCAAATCTAGCACATATGTTCAACTTTTGTTCAAGTTCAATTTCAGAATTGGCAATCAAAACCGAATCATCGGCGTAGAGGAGAGCCGGTATTTTTTCACGGTCAAAAGAAATGCCTAATTTCTTTTTCTGAAAATTATTAATAAGGTCTTGCATTACCACCGAGAATAAAATTGGAAGTTGCTGACATAATACAGCCTTGCTTAACATTAACTGTTTGAAACCATTCGCTCTCAATAGGTCCAAAAATTACTTTATTTTCAACTGTGTGGTATAGTCCCTTGAGGAGCCTCCATACTTTGCCCTGAATGCCACAGTTCCACGAAGACAGAAAAAGCTGATCCCTATTCATCGTATCAAAAGCCTTCCGAATATCTAAAAATGCAAGTCATGTCTTGTCATTACTTGCTTTCCTGAGGCTACATAAACCCTTCAGAGTAAAATAATGGTCCTCTAGTTTCACACCTTTGCGATATGCACCATGATATTATCCCAGAGAATTATGCCCTTCAAAAAATGCATGAAGCTTCTCCATGACTGTAAAAAATACTTTATATACATTTGAGGTAAGTGTTATGCCACGATAATTATTTAGATTAGTAGATTTTCCATCTTTAAGCAGGGGCTTAATCAGACCTTTAAACCAATCATCGGGGTATTCCTCCAACAATTTGCATAATTTGAATATCTTGACCAATGATAAAGCCATAGTATTTTCCCCATGTTTCAGAAATTCATTACACACTCCATCTATTCCCGCGCTTTACCGTTTTTCAGTCTCGTAATCGATTGCTTAACAACGTCGGAGTCTATTAAAATATCGCAGAGGCCGTCAGTATTACCGGAGAGGTTATTCAGTTCCTCTACCTTTGTCTGGATCTCCTCATTGTGTGTATTTGCAGACTCATTTGATCCACCCAAACTTCGCCAATAATCCCCTAGAGCCCTACTGATCTAATTGGGATCATCGCTAATGCGGCTGTTGTCGTGCGGATCATAAATACGCATGGGATAAGAGTTATTACCATTCAGCCTACGCAACATTCGCCAATAGTCTCTTGAATTCTTCGTAACCTTTTGTGCATTTTTAGTTATAACCTTAATTATATTTATTATATCCAAAATATGTGAACAATACAGATATTTGAAAATTGACAGCAGGCTAGGAATGGCACATGTTTGCGACACAGTAAGATGGTGCCAGGTGGAAAATGCAAACTTTTAATAGCCAGCAAATACAACAGAATCTCTTCTTTTTTCCAAGCTGTATCAACTCGTGTTGCAATTCATACCCGGAACGATGCTCGTGACGACCTTCTTGATAAAAAGGAGGAAATTACTGCATCCATAGAAGAAACCGCGCAAGATTGCAAAACTGTGGATCTTGACTCACTTAGTTGGTTGTTCGGCTTCTTCGCTTACTCTGTCATAGTTAATTCAAAATAGAATCCAGTGAATCAGATGGCTTTGTAACTGCTTAGTACGGTATTTATGGCATCTGGATGCCCGATCGAGACACCAAACACATGGCCCTACTATTCATCAAGCGACATAGGCTAAAGAGCTAGTTCTTTTGTATGCAGCAGGCGGCATCATGTTAGCTACTAGATATGATTCTTACTTAGCAAATGATCTTCTGCACGGGCATTAGCAATTACGTGGCTGATTCTGGTTTGAGGGACATGTTGGGTAAGAAGAGGAGTGTGCAGAAAAATTACAGGTGACAATATATTTCGTGGATCAAGGTAGAACGGGGTTGTGCGTGCATACAAATTGACTTAGAAGTCCTTGTGGCGGATCTAGTGGCCAGCTTTTGTAGAGTGGCTTGCTGATAGACAACATGAGCCTGCAACATCAATCACACAGATGGACGGTCAGCTTGCACGCGGCTCTATCCATCAAGATAATGACGTACCAGACGTGTCACTGCAGAGAATGTTACCCAAAATGCAGCAGCTGGGCAGTCTGCTGGATAAGACCCAAAGGGATAGTGCTTTCTGGAGGGAGTACCTACATCTAGTGTCAATCCTGCTTCGTTTTATAAGAGCACTGTGAGATGGCAACTGGTCACTGTAACTGTCCTCTTTTGCTGCAAGCTTCCCTGGGCGCAGCATATGGCCATTTCAGTTATCCTTGTTGGGGGCCAGTCTTTCTGCATGATGTAAAGCAGCTACAATATGCAGCACCTGATGTGTATCATGGCTTTTAGTCGGGTACTATTTTGGTCAAGCAATCCCAGAGAACTTTCAAACAAGTTTCAGATGATCAAGGGCCTAAGTATTCCAACAAACTGACTGAAACAGCTGAGCTGGGATTTGATCGAGATTACAAGTTCAGATATTACATGTAATCGCTGGATTCTTATATTTCCAGAGCGAACCAAATTAAAAATGGGTAGCCGGAATAAGCTAGGCCTCAATGACCCCGAGGAAGAGATTGGCTTGTGCAAAGATTGTAGGAATACGAGGAGAAGTCGACAGATAAATGAGGTCACAAAACTCCTCTCCCTATTCCAAACATTTCATGTTTTCCATTGGCAACCCCAAAACTAGTGTCTCTCAAAACTGGCCATACGACAGAGGAAAGTATTTTTTTTTCTATGTTTCAGGCTGAATTATCATTTCAGAGTGAAATTCAAAAGTAGTAGCTCACTGTAGATCACATGACCTAAACATGTTAGAAGTAAATTGTGATGCACCTGCATCAGTGACGTGATGCATTGACATTTAGACAAAAACTTAAATGTACGCGATCGATGTTTGATTATACGTCAGGCGTGACGTGGAATGACGGCGACGAACGTATGCAAACTGGGCACACCAGGTTGGCGTTGAAAGTAGGCCTTGGACATATGCTTTTGCGATTAACACCCTATTAAACATAGAATAAGCAAAATCTTATATGGCTGGAGAGTGAGTTACTATTTTTCTTTCACTCGGGATCGTTGTTGGTGAGTTGGTGAGGAAAATCACTCGTGACCTGCGGTCATTCGTGTTTTCCCCATCAACAACGATCCCCGTCAGAAAAAAATTGTAACTCACTCTCAGCATTTAAGATTCTCTATGTTCAGGACTTGCAAAATGCAGATTCGTGCGGCAAAGACAACAATTTGTAACAGAGCAACTCATGGGAAAATCTACCAGTTTACACGAACCCTGCCCAACCAAACGTAAAGACCATGCATGGCATTCATGTTTGCTCTTAGCGTTACAACTGATAAACAAAAGCAAAAACAAATTGCAATATTCCAGGCAGTTTGTAATCTGTTTAACTAATTATTGTCATCATGGATTCTAGAAGAGAAATCAATGCAGACAATATATTGGCACATGAACTTAGCAAAGTTCCTGTGGCGACAACAGAAGGAAGCCTCAGGCTGGACAAAACCTTTGTCCGTTGTAAAGACCACAATTCATGTATGGCCAGAACACTTTACCCATCACAAATACCAACATGCGTTATCATAGATGGAATAACTATCGTCCAAACTATGGGTAAACCTGTTAATACATAGAAATTGGAAGATTTGGACGCTTGTATTGCGAGGACTATCGAAGCCAGTTTTCCAGAGCCATGTACTAGGGTGGATGTCGAATAGGACTCTCAAAATGCTCATTCATTCCAAGGTGCAATTGGAAAAATGTGCACTGGAAAATGAAGGGATGTAAAGTTATCGGTGCAGTGAAACACATTCATTGGCCTGAATTCAATGAAGGCATGTCTGGCTGAATTTATCAAAGCCTAAAAATAGCACCCGCAGGTGATATAAAATTGCTAATCAATGGAGGAAAGAATGTTCCATTTGCCAGGCCAAATGTTGAGCATTTGTGCTCATTGCAAGCAGAGGCGCATATTAGCATGCAATTGTATGCCTGCCTTGCCAGGTATGCTGGGTTTGGAAGAAAAATTATTTCATGTAGGGACACAGAGCTTATTGTGCTCCAGCCGGCTGGCGGTCCTCAGCAGAGCTATGAACTATGCGCAAAAGTGGGTACAGCAAAATATCGCCTGTTAACTGCTATGCATACTTTGGAATGTGACGATGAAATCAGGAACAGCATTTTATGATTCCATACGATCGTTGGTGGTGACACTGTCAATGAGTTTTCTGGTACCCCTAAAAGGGCTGTCATGAAGGTGTTAGTTGCGCCCCAGCTGCATTCTCATCTGGAGGCGGCACACCATATAGGGATGGGGTTCTATTCCAATCACAGACTGGGCATAGGTTCCAAACGGCCCTATGCATGTAAACTTGAACAAACTAATGTACCAGAGCCTGCAAGTGTACAGACTAGAGTCTGCAGCCCTAGAATGTTGATTCAGACGTGGAGTACTTGTTGAGCATAGGCTAACAGCTGACGACGCAGCCCTTGTAATGGTGCTCCTTGTGCTTTTGCTGCATCGCCTGTGTCTACATACTATAGCTGCAGTGCTTGAACGACTTTTTCTGATTGATAAGCACCTTGGTAACCAATTTGTTTGGCAATAATAGTCATTTTTAGCACTGTTGAATTACTTCAAGCTGTCATGTATGTGCATGCTATATTGCTATAGCACTTTAACTTTATTTATAATTTTATTCTTATTTTGCTAAGCATTGCATTACAATGATGTTTATTGTTAGCAGTACGGAATACCTCGAATTCCACTTATGAAACATGATAGACAAGGCACTGAGTACTGTTAACAACTCCAAAATGTACCTTCATGAAATCATGAAACACAAAAAGGCTGATAAATGGGTAATGGTCATGTTTAATTCATATAAATTAAGCAAAGAAAGCAAGGAAACTTAAAAGCAATGCTTCACAAATGGTAATTCTGCCAGAAATACACGTACCCACGTCTTTTTTACATATAAAATCACTGTTCTCGAAAGATCTTACGACAGTATGTGGTTTCAAATTTCATATTTTCACGATTTTCATCCGAATATTGTCTTATTTTCACGAAAAATGATTCTTTACAATGTCATCTGCACAGCGCCTTAAATCAATTCTCATAGTAGCATCATGGGTTTTTTCATGAGGGAACACTGACCAATCATATATATGTTTGTGCTCGTATTCTTTCAATTTCAAACAATGTTTTCGACAGCTCGTGTGACGTACATACATACATACATACACACATACATTCATACATACATACATATATACATACATACATACATACATACATACATACATACATACATACATACATACATACATACATACATGCATACTTCTTGGACTGGAAACTGAAACGAAGCCATGACAAGGGCTGCTGGTCAGGTTTATCGTTCCCTGTTGAAGATTTAATTCTACCTAAAGAGATATGAACTGACCTCTGCAGTGCTTTTTCTCCAAAGAAGTCTCCTCTTTGTAGCACCCGGATGAACTGCTCTTCTGTCGATGATCCGGACTGCCGCTTTGTAACTTTTACCTGAACGACAAATGAAATGCCCAGTGTATGACTGCATGACGTCATGACTACCTGCACATACCCATATATTCTTCATTTGGCAGAACAATAACCCCGATTGTTGATGAATTGTAGATATTTTGGCTGTGTTCGCGTACAGAATTTCTCTAGCGTAAACGAGGCTGTTACTCATCGAAACGCATCATACACCAGCCATATTTCTCAATCTAAACTTGTCATTTTTCATTTGGACCAAAAAAAAAAAGAGTTTTGGGGGCCTTGAAACAAAATGCATTCTTAGCCAAAAGGGAACATTTTAAAACCCATTGTAACCAGACACATTTTTTGTTCAGGTGTGCTCTGGAATGTTATTGAAGTTTTAAAATTTTGAAGTTTCAGCACATAGTCCCTTCCAAGTCAATACTACGACAAAAACGTATTCCTATTGTAAGCAATGAAGTGTTTATACTTTGGAATTTCGTATTTCATCGAAATCCCCTATAAGGATCACATCCTATTACCTCAAAGTATTATGCAAATCCAAAACCCACTCGCCCTGCAGATCTATCAAACTAGCACATAACTTATGTTGAGAGAGCGGGTTTAAAGTATTTTTAACATACCAAACAGCTTCTCGAAATTACTCTGTAAATTAGACTGATGCTTTGACATCATCCACTGTAGAACATCTAGAACAATTACTTCATTTCATTATGGACCATAGTAATCCCATCACAGACCCATTTAGCAATATATATCTTATAATACAAAGTAGTTTTAACGGGGGATCACATCACTAATTCCTGCTTCCGGTTCTGGCACATTAAGCAGTTCTGGTTTGAAAGTGTGGTGACATGCGTCACAGTAAAGGCGTGCTTACCTTTCCCTTGGCAATGATGTAGAATGTGTCCCCTCTAGCTCCCTGCCGAATAATGTAATCCCCACTGTTGTAGTGGGACTGAAAAGAGTTATAATACTACACATGAATAAATGTATTCGCCCTTATCAAAAATTAATTTCTTTTTTTTTCAAATTGTTGTGTTACAAAAAGAGGGAACACAACCACAGCTCATCAACACCAAACGTAAATAAATACATTTAGTGCATGAAAGACATGTCAAAAACATATGGTCAGAAATATATGTAATGAAGGTTCTGAATCCCCTTTAGTTCTGTAAACAAGGAGGCAAGAGGAGCAATCCAAGAAATCGTTGCAAAGTACGTGGATACCTGATACCTCGGTTCAATTGCAAGACAAATGTATAACAGTTAGACTTAAAGCATTACAATTTGCACCAAGTATTGCAGCTGTAAAGCAGACAAGTGATTGGGTTAACACGTGCAATTGCAAGTTTTGACTTTCGTATTTTTCGTAGTAAATGCAAAATGAAACAGGATTACAAGAAAACAAAAACAAAAAAATTTATATGTTAGGTCTAAACCAAATCTACACATCCTGAAAGATAAACCTAGCAAGACAAAGTATTCAGTGGAATAGGTGTAGATTCGCTTTTCCATGCACTGACTACGTGCAGACCCCCACGGTGAATCTGCACGCACCATCTGAATGTCTTTCGCTATCCGGCTACTGACATAAAACAACTCGAGTCTTGGGATTGTTATCATTAGGTAATGATAAAACAGGGTCAGTGATGAGGACGTTTCTGTCGGGGCTATCTGCAGTCTTGGTCATGAACTTACAACGATAGCCTAAGTCCCCTTACTTATCTGTGCCTTGCTTGCTTAGTTACCTCTCAGGCCAGATATATATGCTTTTGTTGGAAGGCCCCAGTCAAAGAATCAAAGGACTGAATATCTACGTAGGAAACTTGGCACCTCGCGTCGACACTTTTAAATGAGCATTTTCAATTTCAGAAAACATAATGCGTCATCCTGTGCTGCATGCGAAACTGCGAAAAAGCAATTCTTTGAGAAAGGAAGATATCTACTCTACAGCTTCCTGGTGTCCCCAGGATGCTAAGATATTGTATCTCCATCCGTGTTATAAGATTATGTCTTGTGTTATCCGCGACTTGCCTCAAGCAAAAAACTTCAGACAGGACGTCCGGCATGAGAGATAATAAACCTATTGTCGCATTTAATACCGAAATAGTTGTGGACATATATTGACCAGTCTACGGCCTGGGAAGCCAAATTGTGCTGTTTAAAGGTACAATTCTAAATAATTATTCTGTTACTCACCTCTTCAAGTGCATCAGCTATTTTGCTAAGTGTTTCATCTGGAAGCTCTTTGAATGTAGGCACACTGCAAGACAGAGAAATGTACCATGAGACCAGAATCGGTTGTAGAATGACATACAGGAAGGTCCACGCTGCACCAATGAAGCTGATTAGCCGGACACCTGAGCGTGCATGATGTATATTTTTAGTGGCATGCACCGAGCAAACTGTAAAGAAAACTCTACATCCTATCAAATCTTTTATTTTATGTATGTCTGCACTCATACGAACTGTGAATCACGGGTAACTGAATACGGATTACCTTTAACTTTTAACATGCCAATGATGGCTCCGCGTGGCGGCCATGTGCTGGCACTTGCTGACTCGGGAAAAATGAACAAAAATATGCAAAAAAAAATATGGCATGACGTCACGCACAGCAGAAAACGAGCATGTGCTACAACGGTACATGACAATTACTGTCATAGCCATATTTTGTTACATGTGCACGAAAGCCACTACTGACAAGAACAAGATACGGTTATGTCATTAATATCAGACTGATGAACTTCAGGTAGAAAATCCATTACTGTGTCTACTTCCACAATTTATACATTTATCAACTTGCTGACGCTGCGTCCAAAGGGGCCATCGCCCTGCTCCTCACCGCAATAAATATTTTAGGCTGTACCGTATCACCTCCAGATACAACGAGTCCTGTCGGTCTAAATCTATGCGAAGACAGGCAAATAATGATATATGTATACAAGAAAGTGCTTGCCAAGTCCAGGGATGACTTCTCAAAACAACAATCCCCAGACAAGATATAATTTAATATGCCGTCTCCGCATCTGTTTGTACCTGAAACGCACTCCCATGAACTGTAAAACTACCATACTGTGGTGCTCAAACGACAACAAAAACAGGCTTAACTCCAGGTAAAGTAAACGCAATGAAAGCGACGTCTGCTTACAATTAGAGCCACTATTAGTTCAATATCTTTTATCTACATTGTAAACTGGTATACCCCATGACCGCAAGAATCTTGAGTATCAATGTATGCCAAAGAAAAAAACCCGCAATTTTTGTGCTAAATTGTTGATAAACATAGCTAAGTATAAGTAAGTATTGCTACTAATTCAACGATATAGCTGACAAAGTGTTTGTGCGAATCATATTTTTTGTACATTAGCTCATCAAAAGAATTAAAATACGTATCAACGATTATTTTGACTGTCATCTTTGCATAGTACTGAGGAACGACGTTCCAAATTGGCCCTTGTTGTGGTGTTGTTGCAATAAATACTACCTCTTCATTGATACCACCTACCACCAGTATCGATTAGTTTATAAAAGATTGCTCTGCTTAAAGCAAAAATAATTTTCTCATATCAAACTTGTTAAGATTGGAAATAACATGGCGTAAAAATTATGCAGGTCTGAACAGTAGAACAAAAGTTATGGTACATCTAAGTGTCATATATATTATGACTTGCAGGCGGTCATCTTTGCTCTAATAGTTCCCAGAATGCAACAGTAATGGCATAGCAACCGCTCAAAGCCGGTTTTAAGATTTTGACTGATAAACCTCTGTGAAGTATATTTAAAAAAATAACATATACCAATTGTAACAGTAAATATCCAAGATCACATACAATCAATTTAACAATTTTAAACATTGTATATTTTAGTAGTGAATATAAATATTGATAATTTGCCAGTAAGGGCACTATGTCATCACTGTAGCATTATATAGATTTGCTGTTTACCCAACGTTGCAGCATAAAGGCGAAAATGTAAGAACACTGTTTTTCATTAGATCATAACTTCTGTTCTGCTGCTCTGATTTGCACCACGTAAAACATCATAATACTACTATTTGCAGTGGGCTTCATAACAAATTACGTTTCCTGCTGGTTTACTTTGACATCAATAATTAAATTAGCCACAATGTGTGACGTAGGGCAATTAGAGCAATGGATATATATCCCGACTAAGTATAAGTTAAGATTCTTACATGCTCCCCATTATATATTATCCGGAGTCAAATATCAACAAGATAAATTACCCAAAATGTTTCAAAGTTTCCAGTTATTTTTTCAAGTTATGTTAAGACCCAAACTTCCAAAGTTTGATACCTTACAGATTGGATGTATTTTTTCCAACATGAGAGGAAATTTTCCAATTTGGGTTTGTTTTTACCATAACGATATCGGTCAACGTGCTTGCAGATTTACAATATCTTACTGCAACTCTGATAGTCAGTTTTCAGTAAGGTTTTCGAATTTTTCATCCAGGTTCTGTCACTAGACAGTAATATATTGTAATTTGTCAATAAAATAATATTATTTGAAGGCAAGTCAGCGTAATGTGACAGTATATCAGCGTTTCAAATAAGGAAAGTGTTCTACCGTTATATTCCTAAAAAATATCACAATGCCGCAGATCAACTGTTGGCAAAAAATTGCGTCACTGGATATTTCTGTAGGAAATGTTTTTAAAAATGGCTGTCTGACAGATCAGATATTATTATCAAAGTAGTCTGAGGGCATTTAATACATGTATATTAAAACCACTGTGAGAGCTTTATTCTTATTATAAAACCCATGTATTGAAATAATTTGCCTGCGCTTAAAAATTTGAGCTGAACTATAGTTACAACATACAGATAAGTAAGACATTCCGGGAGTGTAAAACATAAACGTCTGTAGGAATGTCAATATTACTTTTTACCAGTTCAGAAAAAAAAAATACAAACTAAAACTTTAAAATGAACGTTGATACGGTGAATAATAGGCCCATAGGCCTGATACTCTGCAGACATATAATCTGATGCCCATCACCAAAATTCAGTTCTTGAAAAGCATTCCTTCAATGACCTTGAGAAATTAATCAAGGTCATCCATACTACGCATAATCAAGTTTCCCCATGGTACACATTTTTGGTACATTTGGTATCATCTACCTTATTTTTTATTAAGATATTGACTTAAATGTCTTTTTCTTAAGTGCTTTATGATCTGGACAAATAGACCAAGGTCACACAATCATTCGGTCACGGTGACCCAAATGTAGGTCACCATGTAGAGCTTTATGTACAATGTACTCAAGTGCAATTTTGCTTTGAAGGCTCAATTCTGTTTGTCATTGATGTCCAAGCTACATCCTGTCATTACAAAATCACCTCTTTTAACTTTAAAGGACAGGTGACCTTACAAAATCATGTCAAATAACCTATAAAAAATAACGTATTAGGATAGGACATGATCTGTATTTCCTATAGATTTGGCATGTCTACTTGAATTAAGTTTCGAGACATGGAATTGTGCATCTTTCAACACATTTTGGCTCATAATTTCCGTCAAGATGTAGATGGTGCCACTAGTATCATAGGCAACTGAGAATTTGATCTCCATAATACCACTAAACTTCATGAACATCTATCAAACAGAAAGGATACTAGAGTGGTCACAAGATTTTCAGATTTTGATCCATATATTACATAATACTGTAGGGGTCGCCACCAATATCAAAGTTGACCTAGATTTCCATACACCTGATGAGTCCTGAAAGTTATATGGGGCCATCTTGAAAACTGTAGATTGTATTGCGCTCACAAGCAAAGGTTGACCGACAGACGGGCAGATGAGTGACCGCATGAGCTCTGCGACTAATCTCCATCAGAGCTGCAAATCTACTAAAACTAAGAATGGTAGGAAGCATAATTTAAAGAAATACAATTGCTTCCTGCGGAGAAATTGTCGTCCTATAACAGCCTTATTGAGAGAGAGAGAGAGAGAGAGAGAGAGAGAGAGATAGAGATAGAAATAGAGAGAGAGAGAGAGAGAGAGAGAGAGAGAGAGAGAGAGAGAGAGAGAGAGAGAGAGAGAGAGAGAGAGAGAACAGTCCACAGTGCATATCTTTTGTCTGTATTGTTTAAATTCTATATCTGACTGATGTGTACGACGCAGCACATTGATTCATATGCGAGTTTCTTCCTTATGATACTGCATCAAGATTATGCAACGATGCTTTTAAAAAGTAGCAGATGCTCCAAAAACATTCTTGAGGATTAACTATCCTCTCCTGTACAATCTGTTCATGTGAAGACAGCAGTGAATATGAACATGCCTGTTTTCCATTTTGTTCACGTGATCGAAGAAGGTCTTTTTTACATTCCCCTTTGAGCACTTCACACTTGTACATTTACGCCCTCTGTATTTGTACCGGCCAAAAAACGCACTCTGATCAAGTACCTATGTATCTTGATCGGTAAACGCTCTTAACAAGTGGTCACGTCTTGTGATCACTGCATACTTCAAACAAGTAGCCATGCATCAAAACAAAAGCAACTTGAAATAAGTAGTTTTGTATTGTGATTACCCAAATCACTGTAAACAAGTGGCCTGTCATATTCATTAAAAGACTAAAGAAAAAAAATGCTGATCTAGTAACCGTGTACCATGAGCGAAACTCTCTAAACAGGGTCATTTGTATCTTGATCATACAACTCTTGAAAACATGAGAAAGTATCATGACAAAAAAAACGCTCTGAACAAGTAGCAATGTAAATTGATAAAACCACTCCATACAAGAAGCCGTACTTCATGACAAAACAGCAACAACAGCTGCAAAAAAGCACTCTTTAAAAAGTTAGCGATTTGTCATGACACTGTAAACAAGAACCACGGAAAGGAGAGACCTAATTTGAAGGTAAACAGTTTCGAAAACGTGAAGCCAGCATGCAAGCTTGTGCTTCTAAATGGGAAGCTAATGCCACCGAGGGCATAGGATGGGCTACACGACACATCTGCCTCATCCATCCATTCACACCTATGTCCACGAGGATAGTCAACAACACAGTTAACTACCTCACCCTGGAAGACGCTGCTTTTCCGCCCGGCAAAGGAAGCCACCTGAGCGTAAGTTGCATAACAGAGGTCTACATTCGGTGTCCCTGACCCTGGTTAGGATATTGAACTTTCGGCCTCGAAAGCACCAAATCGCCACTTCCTACTAAGCACATATAGAGCGACAGTTGTCGGTTATCTGGTTACAAACGTTACAGATATTAATATTGGTGGTTTGCTATGTTTAGATATTTTTTGGTAAATACTACAAAATGTATTTTGATATCCTAAGCTTGTGTTCCGGATGCTTGTCGCCGCCGTCACTGACTTGTATTCTTGGACGTAGGTTTACATTTGGCGAAACTCCAACCAACCGATCTGATACAATCTGCCAATAGATTATTTACTGCATCTGGTGTTATAGAATTCTAGGTAGACCACACTGGAATCACCAATCTACACGCTGCATCTACACATACAATCTGCGCTTGTTCCGATGCTGGCTTCTTAGGTTGCAACGACTGCCGTCTATGAACCATGTTGCGTGCATGTACGTGTATAAGAGCATATACAAACATCCACTTGAGACATTATCTCTCCGCCCTTTACATCTGCCAAATTAAGAAGGCTTTTATGGTATCAGTACTCCAGGTCTCAGCTACTGACCAAGCGATCACAAGATCCCTTCATAAATTGTTGACAAAACAGAGAAAGTCAACTGTGTTGTGTGCTCTTGTCGATTTAACGTTTACAGGATGTGCAAGTAGTAGTTACATACATTTTGCAAAAAAAAGTTGGTTTTTTTTCTGTTGCGTATTAGGCTATAACTTGGTTGCATGGAAGTTTCGGATGCACCTGTGAAAATTTCCGCGCTTTTATCGGTAATGTGTCTTTTGTGAAATAGCTAATTCTAAAATGAACTCGCAAAACCATGTACCATTGTGCCCAAAACAAAATTTGCTGTTAAAAGCCACTAAGAACTGACACTAGGTATAATCCTCGTTTGTAACATTCTGATTTTCTCAAAATCACAGTTTCTGAAGATTACGTGACAAGGTTCAAAGAGTAAAATCAAACGGAAGTAAAGGTACGATTGTTCTTTTCATGTCTCCGTCGTTTTCGTCAGACTTTAATTTTGATCCCATCTTCTCAACATTGGTGCCATATTTGTGATGTTTTGGGTCCAAATGGCAGAAAATAATGTTATGCATGGACATTTCCTACATATTTTGTATATTTTACTGTTGTCCGAGTTATAGCCGTATAAAGTGGTGAATATATGTTTCTGAAACAAAATTTTGACTTTGATTAGGCATAGCTACATTGTAAGAGAACTATTAATTTATTTTGAACGACAGTTCTCTGCTGAAGAGGCTTATCTTGCTTTTCAGGCAAACATGATGAAATTAGTATCCCAAATATTTCCTAAAATGGACTGAAATTAATTTCACAAAAATTAAACGCGTAGAAAATGCGCGATCTCATTTTAATTTACGTTTTATATTATTTAAAAATCTTACCATAATCTTAGGAATATGACCTTTCAAACGTTTGATGTTTGAAGCGCAACACAACACATAAAAGGCGAGACTCAAACCCAATGTAAAACTTTAAAATACTAGTTCACGCCAAGTTCCCAAGTTCCTTTGCCCATCTCACAGTAAGACGTATTCAGGTAAATTACAGCACCTGTCTGCGTACATACATTATGCTGTATTCATTTTTATCTGTTCCCAAAATACAGGTATACTTGTTATGTCAGAAGAAATGAAAGGATAAGGCAGTCAATGACATTTTCCCTTTCCCCATATCCTAATCGTATCTTCTCAAGATAATAGTAAAGTGTAAAGCTTGCGCCGTTTCGTAGCATTCGCTAGGCTGCCACTGCCAACAAAAACTATAAGGAACTTCGGTGAGCTATTTATCGACTCTGACAGTGTTGAGACAACATATCTACCCCCTTTAATCCTATAGAAAAGATTCTTTGAAGCAGAAGGAGTTAAGGGAGCCACTATATATCGCTCTGTATGTAAGCGTCACAGACTTTACCTATGGGCATATCCCTGACCTCATATATCAAGACAGTGCATGTTGTCTGCCTACGTCATGAAACACATACCCTGGCCACCAAAGAGGATATGTGATACAAGTAATGGTCGGTGGTCTGTAGATCCAACAAGGTATCCAGGCATCTGGCTGGCGGCTTGCACGTGCGATACTTTCACATAAACATGAATCAGACTTCACAGGTACCAATATTTACTCCCAATGATTTCTAAACGTTTAATAATAATCATCACTATGACCACTATACATAAATATTACACTTATTTTTGAGGCTGTGCATCAACACAAGCATGCTGTTTCTGCTAATATTTTTTCTTTCTTTCTTTCTTTCTTTCTTTCTTTCTTTCTTTCTTTCTTTCTTTCTTTCTTTCTTTCTTTCTTTCTTTCTTTCTTTCTTTCTTTCTTTTTTTCTTAACACTAAATTTTTATGACGGCTTAAAATCAGACATCGCGAGACTCAGAAACTTCTAATTTGGCATCGGTATGGCTACTGTGGTTGTTTTAAAAATATTTTTATTCAGAAAAGAAAAACGATTGGGAAACAGGCTTTGCCTATATAAATCCCTCTCGCGAAAAAAAAAACAAACAAAGAAATCAAAGAACAGTACAAATACTGTACAAAAGGTAAAGATGGGCCACAGGACACCAAATTGACGTAACATTGACAAGGCCACACCTATAAAAACATAAGACAATCACAATTACAAAAAGCATTGTGCATGATCATATCAAAATCTGACGTGGCCACACAACTCTGTACACAACAAGTATTGTATGAAGAAAAGCTGTGTAGTACCGGCCCGCACGTGACCCACCACCCAAGCGAAGCTTGTGCATCAACCTGGGTGGAAAACGCACCGGCCTTTAATACTTGAATCTGCCAGTATTTAACATATATGTGTGGGTACTGTCAAAAATAATTTCGGTTACTGCCTTAGTACACTTGGGATTTCCAAACATAACAGTTTGTAGCGCGAGGGGAGCCAATATCATGATTATTGGTGAGATAAATTCCGCTGTCGTGTTATTGATGCACTCAAAGAAGTATGAAACGAATTTTCTACCCTGGCATCACAAGTGCAAGCAGGATAATATGCTATACAAATTTTATGCATATTATGATCAAACTGGCCGCAGCTCATCCTAATTTTTGTATGTAAAATGTTGGCTTCCTTATCACCAAGGTGAAACAACTCATTTGTCTTCGGTTTCTCTTGATTCAGTTTACGTTTAAATTTACCTATATCTTCCGAATTTTGAACACTGGATGGGAGTAAATTCGACTAACGAATCGTTATGGGAATAAAGAACTATAATAAGTATAAGTTTTTGTACGGACCTGGCCTATATTCTGTCTGGATGTCACGTTATATGCATTTCTGTTTGATACATTTTCTGGAATCAAATCGTGTAAATATGCAAGTGTGTGTCCATTGATTATTTTATAAAGTAGTATGAGTCGGTGTTGTGGTTAAGTATCGTTCAAACTAGTCAACCGGTTCAAAATTATGCAAATTAGGGTCACTCGAAAATTTTAATCGCTTCTCGCTTCCACAGTATCCAACAATGAGGTCCAAATGTTGTTTCTGTTCTATGTTTGTTGCGGCTGTGCATCTGTTGGAGACATTACGACAGTTGCAAAACTTAAATTTATGCTGATTATGAACACTTCAAAATTTACAACTTGAATATCTTCAAAACTATTCAGATAAAGGTGCAATTCTAAATTCAGTTCCTGGCTCTATACTGTAGACGCATCCAACGAATCATAAAAAAGTTGTCGAATTCAAATTTATGTTAAAGGACACTTGGAAAAGTTTGTGGCTGAATATCTTCAAAACTATGACAGATACAGTGCCATTCCAGCTTCAGTTCATAGGTTGTGCCATAGCCCCATCCAATGAACTACAACCAAAAGTTGTAGAATTTAAATGCATACTAATGAGGGACACTGGCAAATTATAAATGTAGACTATCTTCAAAACATATAAAGAGTTGCTATTCCAAGTTCAATTCATAGGTTTGTGCTGTGGGCACATCGAGTGAAAAATGAACAATGTCCTAGCACCATGCTTATTAGGTATGATTTACAATATTTAAATATTGGAACCTGTTCAAAACTATTACAGAAAGACATGTCAAACTATCTCAATTTATATATACTGTAGTCACATGCAATGACGGGTGGACAAAGTTGTAAGGGATGGTTCAACTTTATCACCATTTTAGAAGTAGTACTTAGGGTATTAAATATCATGATCCCCTCCCTCCAACTCAGTACTTAAAAATGATGATCTTCCAAGAAATAATACCAGAATACCACAAAATTTGGGTTAAAAATGACCATCATTTTCCATTATCTGTAAAAGTGAACAGGTCCATCCCCCCCCCCTCCCGCGTACTGAAAGTACTAATTCAAAAATTATTAAAATTTTAACCATCCCTAACTTGATGTATAGAACATTTGAACAGAATCGGGCAGATTTAGTGACAAGCAAATTTTCTTTTCTAGTTTTCCTTCTTTTTTCCCCTCAGTGCCACTGCATGGCTTGTGTGATATTTATAAACTATGCTTCATAAAATTGAAGTGGTCCTGCTGATACAGGTGAACGCGTTGTGTATAGTATCAAAAAGGGGAACGGTCATGGAAACAGTGAAGTCCTTCATCAACCAGGATGCTTCTCGAATGAAGCCCATACGTTGTGCCTACTGTCTTCAGTTTCAGGATATAAATTTTGTCTACAGACACTAAATACTTTAGTATTCGATTACACGTTAGACTGTTTGAACTCTACGAGAGAGCAGGCCTAATTAACCCATCGATATAATTCTCCTTGACTCCAAGTATATTTAATTTCTCTGTCTCCGAGAACGATGCTCGCTACAAATCTTTTATTTGATGCGATCAAAAGCATTATGTTAGGCCTATGTTAGAGTTCAATTATCCGGATCTCACGAGGGTCTAAATACTAGTTATACATTCATGATCCCGGCGGAGAGGTTAATAAGCTGGTATTCAATAACTATCATCGCCGCAACGTATGGCTATACCTGCCACTCCGGCAGAGGCACTGAAGTCGTGAAGGGGAGAAGTTTGTGCTAAGGTGTAACCCTGAGTGACAGTAGTGGTGGCTTTTTGATAGAAAGTCAAGCTGATGGCGGGTTAAACAAGAGACACAATAAGTCATTCTACAGCAAGAATTTCAGCGTGCAGGTACTTCGCTGGCTGGACTAGCTCATGTCGTAACATAAGCTACCACTGAACAACAGGCCGTATTGTGATACACCAGTTGCTTTGCATGTCATTCTGCCTGGGAATTTGCTCATAAATTTCTCACAGAAGGGCATATAATGTCTCCTCGTGTCATTTTGAGTATGACAATCAATTATTTTAACAGCAAAACTTGAGATGGGTTTAGGTATACATCAAATCAATTAAAAAAATAACCAACAAAACTAGTCCATTAATACGTAATATTAGTATCAGCCCACATAAACCTCTGAACAAAACTAGTGATGAATGTGGTCTTTAATGATAACAGTTCTTATTCAGAAGACAATAACTTGGCACCTCTTTCCGACGCCAGTTGAAAAAATCTATGTACCACAATATTTAGATGTGATACATTTTGGACATTGATCACTTTGTTTTCAATTTACCACAAAATTAATATCTTCCCTTGATTTTGGTACATCGTAAGATATAGATATAGATGAGATACAGGTATAGACATGGATATAGATAGGACTGCTGTATGTTCCCCAACGTGTCGTCGCTTGACGTTTCACGTGTGTATACGTAGAACACATGGACCAGTACAGCAAGAAAAATTAACCATATAAACTTCAGAAAATGTATACAATAAATCTTTTCTTACACTCTAACCGCAAAAAATTGGTACATAAACTATTGCCTCCTCCTAAAACCACTTCACACGAGATGGTTGAGGACACTTCTGATATCATAATCCGGCAAGTTCAGTGTGAGATCCCTGTAAAGGAATACGGATATATACGATAGGTGGCGAGATAAACTGTCTGTAATGCTATAAGATTACGTAGGCCATGTATAAAAATGTGTAATAATTAATGGGTACGCCTCCAGGGCTTCAGTCATGATCACACAGTTCGTTCCAATATGTTTTGGCTTCCCTCACGAATTACCATGAGTAACTTCAGTCTGTATTTAATAAAGTAAACAGTGAAATACTATGTATCCTGTTGGCGCAAAACCACATGGAAGTGTGTTAGCCAGGTGTGTGCCTAAGACAGGCTCGCAGCCCCGGGGGAGTCCGGAGTGTCAGTGCGGTTCAGATGAAAGTGATACTGAAGGTAAAGTGGGCCTGGACACAGATGCCTCCAGTAATGATTTATGATGACATCGCCCGTAAGCAAGTCGGTTCTGTAGCCCAAGTGACGGTTCATACCAAGTTGGCTTCGCTTTGACGCCTTGCGGTTACATATATGTTTACTCTTTGGCCACTCTATCGCAGTTTCGTAATATGGTGGTCTGAGAATCCATGTCACACGTTTGCTGTAGTAACTCCTACAATGATACAGCTTCTAAATTTCTTATGCGCTTGTCAGGTCCTATAACCATTCAGCTTCTGATATGCAGACACTGGTCTGCAGTTTGCATTTCATTTTCCTTCGGGTTTTCCTTGGAAGAGTAAAACATGCATTATTCTTCAGTTACTTGTACATGGAAACTTGTTTTTCATCCTCAAAGAAAAGCTTTAAATCTTAATTCTATATTTTTACTCAAATTATCTTGTATTGTCCTGTTTATACATGCTTTGTGTCAGAGCCATCTTGAAAAACAGCTTTTTCCTGAATCGTGTCATACTGGTGAAAGAAAGGTATTCATACATACACACATAAGCATACATACAGACATGTGTGTATACATACATACATACATACATACATACATACATACATACATACATACAACGTTTAAACATGCATAATCGTATTTCATGTCATGGTTTCATAACAGACACGAAAAGCCAGATATCACTTAGCCCTACCCACCCGATGTATGGCAGTATCCCTTCACATCAGTGTAAAAAAGCTGCTGCCGCCTTGCACTATGTTCGTGTTGTGCTATGACTGCGGCTTTGTAGGCATTATTGTTCCTCGTGCTGTCAATACAATTTACCAAGACATGCGCTAAAGCCACTGTTCTAAGCTGATTAAATTTTGCTACCGACAACCAATGTTTACTTCATGTCTACTTTCTATGTACAAATGTGCTCCACTACTAAAACTTCTGTATGAAAATGTTCACAGAAGTTAAATTTTATTTTAATGTACAAATGTACACCTCAAATATAATCTTTACGTACAGAGGTGCATCTTAAAGTAAAATATCCATGTACATATGTGCACTTAAAATATATAATCTATACATACAAATCTGAAGTGCAGTATAATTACCATTTACACATTTGGTACTTCAGTATATATTCTACGTACATTTATGCAATTCAAGTAAAATTTCTATGTAAAATGGACATGCAAGAAACATGTATGTATAAACATATATTAACATCAGATAACAAGTCCACCTGTTATAGGATCATCTTCCGGGAAAAGTACCAGACGACTTTGGGCCATACAAAGAAGTGCCACTTCGTAATGGCCAAGCGGCCTGGCCATTACGCCAGACAGCCACGTTTTCTATTAAACTTTCACAACACATCACTCTCTACGCTTAATTGGTTCACTCTGATGAACACTTGCACGTGAAAATGTGTCAAAATTTGATTTTGGTGTGCGAAAGCGTACTGGTATCTCAATTCTGCAATACAGGTAGGTTTCCATTGCTTTCTCCAATGCTACATTGCACTGTATGTTTTTTCTGAGACTTGCTTCCGCTGGTCTGGTCGTGCCACTTACTCCCAGCTTCATGCAAGTTTCCAGATGTTATAACATACTAACACAGTCAGCCACAAGTGATTATTGGGATATAAGTAGACAAATTATGGTGTCTCACATTTTGACACAGAAATGAAATTTAAGCCATTGTCGTAAATGCTTAAAAATATAATTCAGCTGTATATGGGTGAACACGAGCCTTTATCTCAACTTACTCAAAGTAAACGAATGGCCCTTGCGAGCGTGAGGTAACTTGCCGGGGGTCACTTACAAACACTTTAAGGCTGTGCTAGGTAGGACATAAATACTCTCAGCCATCATTTGTCTCAGGGTGGACACTGAATTTACACCTGGTGAAGAACAGCATGATGCTGATAATACATTGGTCGATACAAGTTCATGACAGCGATGTGACTAATTTTGAAGGAACATGCTGAACCTCATTTATGTGCTTTTCTTCGTTCGTGATCAAGGATCCTCCTCGTTGGACAACATCTTTAATGTCATCCTAATGACAATACATTTTCCACAACGCTTTTTGAAACTTTGTCAGACTGATGGACCCTTTGAACGTCAACTATCTTACTTTTGGCGAAGTAAACGGCGCCGTTCGCTGATTTATTTTCTGACCAATATGTTTATATAGGTCCAGCCGCAAACATTTCTCGGCAGGGACGTAGGCAGGATTTTGGATTGCGGATTTCAAATGATATAAGAAATGGACCTGCAAGCAGCCAAAGGCTGCGGAGCCTTGCGTGGGGCGGGGGCATCCCCCCCCCCGTCCAGGGAAAAGTTTGAGATGCAAAGTGCAAAATAGTTTAGGGGCTAAAATAAGTTTCTAAGAGCTTAATTCATCCACCAAGATTAAGGAAAAACCTTGGTTAAATTGGAAAAATGGAAACTATTAAGCCTAAGATTGCAACAGTTCAGCTTCGCTACTTTTAACCACCCACACTTGTATCATTTTAGTAATTTAAGTCTCTAAAGCAATTTTTATTCTGATGCTACCTAAATCTCTCTACAATAATGTTTTATCACAATTTATTTTATAATTCCCTTTGACAAAATATAAAATCTACCTAATTTTAGAAGTTGGACAAGCAAGCTTTCACCATCTATTTCAGCATATTTCTCTTTATATTATAGTACGAAAATAGTTGAAAAAATGTTAATTTTATCGGAAGGCATGAAAACTAGTGATAGGCAAAGCTCAGCCGGCTCAACTTCCAGAATTCGGCCAGCTAGCTCATTATTTTTTATATCTGCAGTTCAGCTATCAGTTCAGATGACAGCTTGGAAAAATAACCTTCCAGTTAGATAAAGCGACATCTGTGATGCTTGAAACGTTTAAATTGTTACTTCAGACACTTAAATTAACTTAGTTTTGTGTTTGTTGTGCATGCGGAAGTATTGCTTTACCGCCTTCATTCAAAACTGTGAAAAATAGAAGCCTGGATCAGTCAACGAGACCACACAGTATACAACTTACACTATAGGTCATGACAACGTCTAAAGGGTCGCGTTTATCCCACAAGACAGCAAAAATGATAATACGTTCACATGCTAACATCTGCAAGTGGTAATCTTATATTCGACTGCTTCACATAGCGGGCTCAGAAATTCTTCATGGACGCCATCACTAATGGAAACAGTTTTGGCCCAAGTAGTTCATGTCATTGTTCATTCAGCACATTCCTATTGTGAATCAGTAGGCCTGTACTATTGCATTGAAACTTGCATTGCAAGCATGCTCTTACATGACTGTAAAACTAAGCTTAAGTGGATAAATGATAATGACAACACCATGAAATTATGTCAATTTACACCGTACAAGTAACTTTTGTCTTGCACTCATGGAACTGTACTGAAAAAATGGATAAAAGACAATGAAAACCTGAATACATGATCACCATCGTCGTCGTCGTCGTCGTCGTCGTCGTCGTCGTCGTCGTCGTCGTCGTCGTCGTCATCATCATCATCATCATCATCATCATCATCATCATCATCATCATCATCATCATGTGAAATAGCATTGCAAAATATAAGAGCCAAACTTCAAGATAAACATAAAGTGTCATGTTCTTCAAAACAGTTAAATACAATATCTGGAAGAAATAATAATCTTATTGTTAAAAATTATGGATATTTGAAATTTTCTAATGTCAGCTTTGTCTTTCAATTGAAGAAGTAGGGTCATTGATGAGTATAGCATATTACTAGGCCTTTTGATGTGCATGATAAAGGTAATTCTTCCATTCAAATTTTGTTAAATTGATAGACTAAGACTTGAAGTAGCCTATGAAGGCTGCTATTCT
Organism: Hermodice carunculata; assembly: GCA_964020975.1. NCBI lineage: Eukaryota > Metazoa > Annelida > Polychaeta > Eunicida > Amphinomidae > Hermodice > Hermodice carunculata. Next base: position 64,725,871 of record OZ026613.1, read on the forward strand.
ATTTAACATCTTACAAAATCTCGACGAGTCAGTCGAACGACGACTGCAGTGTCACATTTTGCTGATCAACATAACTGGAACGCTACTTCATGCACTGAGGCTAATAACCGTAACATAATGTCTAGCCACCAACAAATTTTTGGACCATTGTATAATGATCACATAAAAAGATCCTTTTGCTGTGTTGGACTCAACCACACCAATCACGGTAATAATAAAGAAGTATCTTTCTATGCTAGTAAGTAAAGCTGTGTTTTGATTTATGTGCTTTCTTTCTTCTTTTATTTTCCTTATCGGTCTAAGTTTGACCTTTTGCTGAAAACGGGGGGGGGGGGGGGGAGGGGGTCGTCCGAACCCTTTGAACCCCCCAGACTCGCTGTGCCCTTGGTCGGTACCTGTATCAAAAGTATGCTCTATGTTGACAACCCCTTTGTCAAATTTATACAAACAATTTCATTTACAAACAAATACCAGTTGTACACAAATTACTTGTAGTTTTTTAAACCTCGACGTCAGTCAATTTTTCACCAGAATAAACGGGATTCACAAAACATCGATTAGTTACTCTGTTTTACGTATTTTGCCTGCTCGGGGCTAATCTGAGCCTGTCATTAGCACGCCTTTGAAGGCATTGGTTTATAGCGTCTGTGGCCCATACATAACCTTTGCTGTCATTAAACTGTTGTTCGGGCACTGTTACGTCTTGATCGAGCACAGTAATGATATCAAGATGGAAAGAACAGAACTCCATAAATCTGAGCCACCGAGTACCAAACATTCATTTTTCGGTTTTATTCATTTGAGCCTCTCCGTGCTGTCCTCTATGATGATGATGATGATGATGATGATGATGATGATGATGCCGCCGCCGCCGCCGCCGCCGCCACCGACGACGACGACGGCGGCGCAAAAAGATAATTCTGCACAGATCGCTGAATCTCTTTTTGCCTAATGTTTTGAATCATAATCCAGGAACTGTTCGGCGATTCTTGCAACTCTGTACATGTCGTTGCTTTTGCTATTATCAACATACAAGGAACTATCATTTCCTTTCCACACAATTTCAGTGCAATTATCAAACTGATCTTTCCCTTGCCTCTTTCAGGCATGATGGTTACAGCATGCTTAAGGGTTATATTAGTCTTTTCCATGTGCTTCAAAGGGCTACCGGGGTGTACATAACATCTTTGATCTCTTCACTTGTGTCTACTTATACTAACTGGTCCGATAAGGAGAGCCATTTTCCAGTTGGGGCGCTTTTGGGTGTGACGCATCTTGTTCACTATTGACAAACAACATTGTTCAGTCAGATTTTCTACTCACAGCATGCGAAATTAGTTCAACTGTTAATCAGTGGTATCAGTATCCGGGAGTGTTAAATATTGCATAGAAATACACAGTTTTTGGTCCAAGTTTTAAAGGGCCGTTACTAGCATGCGGCGGTACGCTAATGATGTTGAGAATTACATGACTTTGAACTACCGCACGCTTGTGCAAAGATAAGGCCCCACTTGATGCCAGTCAAGTATTTAAACTGATGTAATCAAAAGGAAACGATAATCAAGACAATCAGTTGAATTCTCGGCACTTTATCAGTCAGCCTTCCTTAATGCGTGCTGACAGTAATGCACTTTTGTGCCCAACATTATGTAACAAAAATCACAGCTTAACGGTCTGAAAGGTTAAGACTGCGGGCGAACCTGTATTTGTATCAGGGAACCACGTAACATAATTAGAAGTCACCTTTCGGGTGTTTCTGAGCGGTACATTTCGAGTCATGCTATCTGTCAGACCTTTCTGTTACCTTCCTTACGCGCATATGTTCTACATATTTTTTGTTAGGCATATGCGTATGTATGCCAACACCCACCCATTCCATATATATATATATATATATATATATATATATATATATATATATATATATATATATATATATATATATATATATATATATATATGTATATATATACACATATATTTATTTATCTGTCCATGGAAATATTCATCTGAAGTACACCAGAAAAGGTGGTGAAAATCATGATACGTACATAGACACAATATAAATATGAAAGTTCTTACTTTACACTGAATTTTACCTTTCGAAGTTCAAATGTTCGCAACTGACACCGCCAAACCGTGATGGGTTGAAAAAGTATGCACGGTCTGCAACAATGCCACAACAATGAAATTACCCATCTATTATGACAGAATTACATTTTCGGTGGTGAGTGATCACTAATCAAACCAGAAGTATGGTGGCACTTCTTTGTTGTTGCTATATTACATAGAGATGCCTGTACACCGGTGGTTGTGGCGCAGTGATTTATTCACGGCCTTATGGTGCTTGAAATCATGGAGATCTTCCGCCAACTTCACAACAGCATTTGAACTTCGAAAGGTAAAGTTAGGTGTAAAATACCAACTCTTCCCGCAATAGAATGGAATCCCCAATTGACACACACAAATATCTACAGTCACTTTCATGCCACCTGGAATAAGAAGAAAAAATGCACTGACAGTGATTCTGTAGAAGTCCATGGGGTTTAACTGTTCGCCGTCATGTGCAAGGAGAGTGGCACGCGCTGTTGGTTACGAAGAGCAGGGCATAACGAAAACAATACTAAAGCATTGACTGTTCTACTCTTTACATAAATTTGTCGGACATGTAGTGGGTAGTTGTGTAGAAAAACATACATTAATTTACACGGTGCCCATCCCAATAGAAGAAATCATATTTAGAATCCAACATAACCTGAATATTTTGCTCTATGAAATGTAATGTACAACAAAACAACAAATTTTGGTATTTTTACCCAATCAAAAAGATCATCAGAGCGAGATAAAAAGTAAGTAAAAGTCTGTGACTGCTGAAACAGGACATGGCTTCTCATTGCATGTTTACTTGTCTATTAGTAGCGGAGTTAACAATACCATCCGCAAAACCATGCTTAACTTATAGGTGAAGTATGACCTGGAAGCCGCAGCTTGATCGGCCTTCATATGAGCAACATGTCGCATGTATCCAAATCTTCGTATAAGGTTCGACCACCTAAAGAAAGTCATAATTGTTTTGTAGACCTGTATATGCCTGTATACCCTGTGAATAATTGGAATATATGAGTAAAATATCGGACTCTGGACAACTCTGCGTGTGTTTAATGTGGTTTACTTGTGTGCCAGTTCTGTCGGCCTGAACATGTCCTATCGTTGCACTTCACTGACTGGAAATATTAATTCTTCACCATGTTGTACCTTTCATATGTAGTACACACGTGGTGTACGTTTCACCAAATCTTGCGTGCTGTATACATGCTGAACCAATATATTCCCTTTCATCACTTCTAAGTGTTGCTTGTATAGGGCGTAGCCCCTTTCTCTAATTGCTTAGTAAAATATGTTTAAACATTTCTTAGTACAGTGCTCGCACAGGAAATCAACAATCCCCCATATAAATTGAGTTCTTCTATACACTTTTTTTTTAATTTTTGAGTTTAAATTTCTTTAAGCAATGATTTGCTACCAATCACGTTATAAAGACGCTCTTCCCTCTTCTACAAAAGTTCATTGTCTACACACAACAACATGTGCAACATTAGATATGTCCGTCTTTTTACTCGGACAGATTGCATTGTGCGTGCATGTAACCTCCGGTTCTTCCATTTGCATATGGTTGCCTTAGTGGCAGGTAATAACACAACGCAATAGTCAACTACTTTGTGGGTGACTTGCTCTGAGACTGTTTATTTGTACAGGTAGTCTGGTGTACAGGCCTCCCCTACACCAAAATATCTGTCTAAAAAATTAAAACCGCCTGTTTAGTCTGAGACCTCAGCCTGGATGTCTGGTCGTTTGTGCTTGAACCTGCACGGACACTGCCTGGAATACAAATTTACAGTATACTACAACACCTGACTGTACCTAAGGATAGACACCGTTGATTATAGCTCCCAGACATACTAAATCATGCCAGAGGTGGTATCTCCGCCATGATAGCATCTTCCAGACCAGAAAGATAAGAGCAGCAAGCACATGTACCATAACTGTGCCTGGAACATACAATTGCAGGGGCCAGGGCTATAAGTCATAGCTTTGGTTAAATGTGCACCAACTGTCAAAATACATTAGGGTTCCAACTACTTAACTCGTTAATTGTGCAAAATAGTTATGTATGTACAATGTAACGTTTATTGCGGTAGGTAATTCCCCAGGGGGTTAAGAGCACAATTACCTTTGTCGCTGCCTTTATCTGTTGGTTACTCGCCAGCTAGGTACATGAGTTTTGCTATTGCTGTTGTAACATGTCATTCTCCCACGTAACTTTACATGCCCATTATGTGCAGCATAAAAAGGTAGAGTGGCTTCAACTAATGACAATGTCTTGTCCAGGAAGGAAAGCGGCGAAACAAGTGTCATCCTGGCCCACGTGATTCCTACTAACCAGTTCTAACCGTCTCAGCGCTAAGTAGGAGACCATGTCAACATGTTTCACCGGCTCCAAAGCGCGCCGAGAAAAGCTGTTCACCTGGGTCATCCTTCTCTTTGCCGGAAATTCATCCATGCTGGTATTTTAATGGACGGTCTTTAAACGAGGAATTTGAAGTTGGAATCAATTTGATGTTTTGCGACTTTTGTTGTTATTAGTAGCACCAGAAACTATGCACATAACCACACATATAACAGAGCCCTTTGCCTCAACTCATACATAAGAATAAAAGGGCATGAGCCAAGGGGGTCTAAAGATTTCGGTGTGAGGAAACCCAAAGAGTCTCCAATACGTCGAGCTGTATCTAGCTCTCACAGGTAGCCCTGTGATAAATCATATTGAAGATGATTTGATCGTGCATAAAAAAAACAAACTTGATATGAACTTACTCTGCATAGCATCATTGAGTAGAGTAAAAAGTGTACACGAATATATATATGTATATGATTTTAAAAAGAACAAGATCGAGCTGTATTTCGCATGCTCTGTAGTGAAAAGCCTAGCTCTGTGCAGCAATCATGATAACCTATTACAATAATTGTGCCAGAGGAGCAGGGTTTTGCTTGCAGTGACAACGAAAGCCCTGGAATGTCCACTTTGTAATAACCAATCTTAAAAACGAGTTAAACCCACCAAACTGCGCACCGGCAATAGGAGATCGTGGCGCCGTCTAAGGTGACCAATCACATTTATCACACTTGAACGTGAGTCTTTAAAGTATTGATTCAACAAGAATGTAAAGAACCGTAAGATACAAGTGTTTTAGTATATATATGCAGCTCGTTAAATTGGATGTCAAATAAGTGAAGCATTACCTTTTCAGGAAGTCCATATGCTCCTTCTGGCGGGCCAGACCTGTCTTCATCATAATGCTTTGGAAGCTCTGACGGTCAATAGCCCATAGTTTGCACATTGTTATGGCTGCAAGCAAAAAGAAATATGCCATCGAAATTTATCTATCTTCTTACATTGTATGCTGTGAAAATAGCATCTTTTATTACCTTGTAAGTCTTCCTGCATGCGTTAAGTTTTGCAAAATTAAGTGAATAGAATACAAAGGAATGAATGAAAGAAAGGAAGGGAGTAAGAAAGAAAGATAGAAAGAAAGATAGAAAGAAAGAAAGAAAGAAAGAAAGAAAGAAAGAAAGAAAGAAAGAAAGAAAGAAAGAAAGAAAGAAAGAAAGAAAGCTCTTCTGGATTGATATACAAAAGGCTCACCGGAATTAAACGCACTCCTTTCATTCTGCACGTAAGAACGAAGCTATCTAAAACTTGCACATGTTGAAATGTTCCGCTGTTTGAAATCAGTACCAACCGTATGATTCCATGTTATCAGGGGACAAAATAAGAAAGTCCATCGTCATGTCCAATATCGACGCAATACTATGTGTATAATGTGCTTAAGTGCATAATGTCACCTGATGTGATGATCACACAACAAATGTTTCCACTTCTTGGCGGTTCCTGCAGCTTATTTGCTGGACCCTAGAACCATGCCCAATTTGCAATTTCTGCTGTTCCCGTACATCGGACAGTACACAGGTTTGCCACAACTGTTAAGTCAGCACGGCTGTTTTCTGAGTCTGGTATACCATCACCTAAGTCCAATGCACGGTGCCCAACCGCTACTTACGAGGCCAGCTCGATGATTAGCGCTAAGGACGATGATGCTGCCAAGTCAGTTGAGTGATCGTGTGAAATCAAAAACTCCGTATCTGTGTGGGTAAACATTAAAATGACTGGCTAGCGCAAGTTGCGCTGAGCTGAGGATCGAACAAGTAAAAGATTTAGGGTGGGGGAGGGGAATTTTGTGTATATCCTGTTGGTAATTCTACTTGTTTGGAGACGGTTCCTGGAGCGACGGCGTTGAGTAACTGGAACTGCGTGTAGAGTTCTGAAGTGAAAGGCACAACTGGCTAATAAACATACAGGTACTTGCAAGTATCGCCAAGCATGTGAGGAAGCCCTTCGTCTCTGGTTTCATCTCAGGCCCTTACCATAATTAAAGATCATTACACAGTCATTATGTAAGCAATACGTCAAAGTATAACGAGGCATCAGAGCTAGATGATATAAATGTAATTTCGGTCACTTCAAATGTACCAGTTCAGAACTAAGTCTGTGACGGCACCTTTCTCAGACACCACGCATCTTGACTACAGTTTTATCCCATACAACCCTCAGCCGTGGCTTCGCAGCAACTACAAACAATGTGCCGATACAGACTGAATCGGCTTCAGAACTTCTGTTGCCCATGCCTTGAACTTTGTTCCATAAACCTTATCTATGTTACACTTGATTCCTAATTGATGGGAAAGGCACGAACCGACACAGCCCACGGGAATCATGGCTTCCCATCTTCTAGCCTCCCTGCACCTGAATGTTTGCAGGCCTTAAACATTTCACCACCATGTGCAAACCAGGCTCCAAGGTTGTAGCGATAAAACTTGTTCATCTCCGTGCAAAACTAACTAAAGATGACGCTACAACCAAAACGTCCAATACATTTAAGGCAATATACATTCGCAATCTGATAACAGAAGATACCAATGTAATCAATATGATGATTCTGTTTTTCAGAGCGATGAAACATACACACAAAAAAAAAAAACAAAAAAAAAAAAAACAAAAAAAAAAACAACACACACACACACACAAAAACACATACAACAGAAACAATTTCTCATGTTCTCGTCAATAAACATTCATGCCAGCATAAGAACACCATGTGACTCTTGTTAAGCACTGTTATCAACGGTACCCAGTTTTTGACAGTAAGCGTGAGAAAGGCGAACTAATTTTGACTGAGATAGTGCCAAAGGCGTTTACAGGTTCTTCGAGTTTGGCTTCAGTGTCGGGTTTTAAAATTTATCTACTTGCACTGCAGTGTCCTAGGATAGAACAACCTTATGCATAGTCCCAAATTCTACAGAAGCAAATTGGTAGACGTCATGTAAACACAGAAAATACCATTATAATCTTATGTGGAATTATTGCTCAACAAAGGATCCCACAATGCACAACAGAGCAAACTGTACATTCTCTATTCAAACTGTTTCCTCAAATTAATCCAGTATACTTCAAAAATATGAGGCAGCTGTTGAGAAGAGGATACTAGCCAACATAGATCTCGCTTACAGCAAAGAAACGATAATACAGGACTGTACAAGACAACACAAGATGACTGTGACACTCCTGTGCTGTACTGATAATTTAATAGTTCTCCAGTGATGGACGTAGCACCATACAAAGGCCTGCATTGCACACAACATAATGTACAATGCCGGCCCAGAGGCATCAATTTATCATTATTATTATAATCATCATTACTGTTTTGTTTTTGTTTGTTTTGTTTTTTGTTTTTTGTTTTTGTTTTTTGTTTTTTGTTTCTTTTTTTTGTCTTTTGTTTTTTTTGTTTGTTTTTTGTTTATTTTGTTTTGTTTTGTTTGTGGTTCTTTAATAGAATTATAAGTATTCCGGTGACAAGTATGGTCCACGCGGCTGATTTTACTGTTTTATTCCTTCGATTTCCGCACTGTGTGGTTGATTCTTTGAAACTTTCCAACCATTTTGTTCTAACAGTACCGAAAGTGCTAATCGCGGACGCGGAAGAGGACACCTTCACACACTTGCACGCTTCAGAATAATACGATCAAGGTCACCCATGTCCTGAGTAAGTCTGACCTTTATCGAAAAACATCAGGATGTGCAACATCAAGGTCCCAGTTCAAGTAGTTCTCGAGTTATAATGAAGAGTAATTCATGTATGGTGCACTGTGACAGCAGAAATGAAGTCAAGGTAATTCATGTATTGTCTTAGTGTAACTTTAACGTGTGGAACGTGAAGGTCCTAACTCAAAACACATCCTAAGTGATTAAACGAACAGTAAATTTCATGTCAGTTGTACTGTGATCTTGGGAATGAAGTAAAGGTCCAGAAATCACTAAAGCATGACCAACTGCACCAAATAGGCAGACACTAATCAAAAGGTACATTCCTACCAAATTTGACACAAATCTGGCCAAAATTATTGAAATTATAACCATTACAAGACATTCCCATGTTGGACTCTCCCATTGAAACTTTATTAAAGATTTTCCGGAAAAAATCATAAACGAGAGGGCTGTGTGAACAGCCCATGCTCAGCTGACCTTGAGATTCATCACACCTGTGGCTCTGTGAACTTGGGACAGGAGCAAGGTAGTTCTCAAGTTAAAGCACTCAAGAGAAAAATTTATATATGTTGCACTGTGACCCCAGACATTAGGTCAAGGTACTTCATGTACTGTCTAAGCTTCATAGAAAAACATTAACATGTGCAACATAAGGGTCCTAACTCAAAACAGATCTCAAGTTATAAAGTGAACAATAAATTTCATGTCAGTTGTCCTGTGTCCTTGTAAATGAGGTCAAGGTCCAAAAATCCATGGAACATGACCACTTGCACATAATTGGTAGACAGTCATGAAAGGTACATCCCTTCCAAGTTTGACACAAATCTGGCAAAATTATTTAAGTTATAACCACTACAAGAAATTCCCATGTTAAACTTTCCTATTAAAACCCTTTTTTAAAGACCCCCCCAACCCCCAACCCCCACACCATAAAAGATCCAAAATTCATTGGAGTGTCACCATTCGTACAAACTTGGTAGAAACCCACCCAAGGTACATTGCCACCAAGTTTGAAGTCAATTTATCTGACAGTTTTTTCAGACAAGTCCAAACTGTGAATTGGCATTAGAATAACCATTGACTTGCATAGTAATCAATAAAAAAGGCGCATTTACCAATAAGTACCCGAATTGACCCCTCCCCCCAAAAAAAAATCGTTAAAAACCAGGAATCAAAAGCACTGCTGCCCAGTGAACACCTTTGTTTGATCCTTTTAAAAAGGAACATGTGCATCAAGTTTCAGCTTAATCTGAGTGACGGTTCTGGAGAAGAAGTCGAAAATAGGTAAAATACGCAAAAAATCATATTAAATAGAAAAAAAATATAGCGCCACCCGTGAACAAATATAAAACTAAGAGCCTCTAGGACAGTCCCTGTGTGATCAAAGCAATCGGCTGGGCGGTTTCAGAGATTTTTTTTTTTAAATCCCCCCCCCCCAAAAGCAAACAAAACAAAACAAGAGGGCTGTGTGAACAGCCCGTGCCTCAACTGATCTTGATATTCATCACACTTGCAGCTCTATGAACTTGGGAAAGGATCAAGGACACCATGTTCTGATTAAGTCTGACCTTTATAGAAGAACACTTACATGTGCAACATCAAAGTTCAAGTAGTTCTCAAGTTATAATGAAGAGTAAGTTTCATGTATGTTGCACTGTGACCCCACAAACGAGGTCAAGGTCATTCATGTACTGTCTCAGCATGACCTTCATACAGAATAATTAACATGTGTAGCTAACTCAAAACAGATATCAAGTTATCAAGTAAACAGTAAATTTCGTGTCAGTTGTCCTGTGAATTAGCATTAGAATGCCCATTGACTTACATAGTAATCAATAGGAAAGCTGCATTGAACGATAAGTACCCAAAATGAAAATCCTTAAAAATCAGGAATCCAAAGCAGTGCCACTTAGTAAACAACTGTTTGACCCTTCCACAACAATATATCCATCACATTTCAGCTTAATCTGAGGGACGGTTCTGAGAAAAGTGAAAAATAGCAAAACCATACAAAAAATTCATTAAAAAAATTACAGCGCCACATGGTGAACAAATTGGGAACTAGGTGTCCCCGGGAGTGTCAATGTACGATATCAAAGCAATTGGGTGAGCGGTTTAAGAGGAGAAGAATTTTGAAGGTTTGCCCTAAAAAAGAACAAAAAGATTCATAAAAAATCCAAAACTCAATAGAGCGTGACCATTTGAACAAACTTGGCAGAAATCCACCCAAGGCACATCCCCACCAAGTTTGAAGTAAATCTGGTCAATATTATTAAAGTTATGACCATTACAAGAAATTCCCATGTTAAACTTTCCTATTAAAACTTTTGCAGAGATTTTTGAAAAAAAAAATCATTAAAAAATCCAAATTCATTGGAACATGACCATTGGAACAAACCCGGTAGACACCCACCCAAGGTACATTGCCACCAAGTTTGAAGTAAATCTGGATGATGGTTTTGGAGAAGAAGTCTAAAATGTAAATTAGCATTAGAATGCCCATTGACTTACAGGGTAATCAATAGGAAAGGTGCATTTACCAAAAAGGAGCCGAATTGAAAAAATCATTAAAAATCAGGAATCCACAGCATTCAAACACAGTGAACAACTTTGATTGGCCCTTCCATTAGGAACATATTCACTACGTGTAAGCTTAATCTGAGTGACGGTCCCGTAGAAGAAGTCGAAAATAGCTATAACATACAAAAATTCACAAAAAATTAGAAAAAAACTGCAGCACCACCTGGTGAACAAATTAACAACAAGGAGTCCCTAGATGTGATCCTGTGTGATATCAAAGCATTTGGGTAAGCAGTTTCGGAGAAGAAGATTTTTTAAGATTTGTAGAAAAAAAACAACAAAAAAATTCATTAAAATTCCAAAAATCACTGGAGCATGACCATGTGAGCAATATTGGTAGAAACCCACCCGAGGTACATTGCCACCAAGTTTGAAGTTAATCTGGATGACGGTTTTGGAGAAGAAGTCAAAAATGTGAATTAGCATTAGAATGCCCATTGACTTCCATAGCAATCAATGGGAAAGCTGCATTGACCGACAAGTACCAGAATTGAAAAAAATCGTTAAAAATCAGGAATCCACAGCATTCCCACATAGTGAATAACTTTGTTTGACCCTTCTACAAGGAACATATCCACCATGTTTCAGCTTAATCTGAGTGACGGTTCTGGAGAAGAAGTCGAAAATAGCTATAACACACAAAAATTCATAAAAAATTAGGAAAAAATTGCAGCGCCACCTGGTGAACAAATTTAAAACTAGGAGTCCCAGGCAGTGTTCCTGTGTGATATCAAAGCAATTGGGTGGGCGGTTTCGGAGAAGAAGATTTTTTAAGATTTACCCAAAAAAGAACAAAAAAATTCATCAAGAATCCAAAAATCACTGGACCGTGACCATTTGTACAAACTTGGTAGAGACCAGCCCAAGGCACATTTCCACCAAGTTTGAAGTGAATCTGGCCGACGGTTTTTTGAGAAGAAGTCGAAAATGTGAATTGTGGACGACGGACGGACGGACAACGGACGACGGACCCTCAAAAAAACCTCAGCTGACTGACAAGTCAGCTGAGGTAAAAAATAGGCAGCAAAATAATAGCATGATCATTTTCAATTTCACAAAAGCGGTAAAGACCCATCAAGGTACATGCTCACCAAATGGACCAGGATCAAACTGTTCATTTTGAGAAAAGGCCGAAAATTGAATTGAAAGAGGGACATGGACAACGACAGACAAACGAACAGTGAACGCAAGGGTCTACGCCAACAGGTCAGCTGAGCTGAAAAAAAGAAGAAGCAAAAACTGAAAAAAAAGAAGGAGGGAGAGATGACAGAGATACTGAGGTAGTAAATGGATAATCCAGAGGCAGGAAGGTATGGATAAAAGTAGGTCTGCAGGACTAATGCAGCAGTAAATCAACCAACCAGCGTATTAAGTAACCGCAATATTGGGTGAAGAAGGTATATTTATCCAGAGAAATATTGTGATATTCAATACTAGTGGGTTTACACCCGCCCAGCAGCTGATACAAATTCGTATACAGCAAGAAAAAGGCGAGGCTATGCATCCCTCAGGCACTTTTGAACGTGGAACAGAATATCGCGTGGATCACAACAGAATATGTTTGGTTTTTTTATCACTATGATGAAACAGTGGACGGGACAGGTGAGTCTAGACCTGAAATGCAACGGTTGCAATTGATGTAGAAGTGCGTGTTCCTTTCAAAACAGAAAGAAGGGGGTGTGCAAGGGGTCAAAACGTACTGGGAGAGAAACCAACAAAAGAAGAAATCAATGTATAGGCTCTTGTCTGCATTCTATTAATTGAGTAAAAGCGGATTTTCTTGTATTAAATCAAAACAAGGCTGAAAAAACTTCTGATTTAAATCGGAGGTTAGCGATAAAAGTCGTCTTTTCATTGGCTAACATTTGCAGACGTAATCGCCGCTACTATTAGGGTAGAATGTGGCCATCGAAGCACTGTAGCAAAATTTGCATCACAGTTCTTGAAAAATGCTACAGTACAGAATTTATCAAAAATAAGTGTTTCTCGTGTGAAGAAGTTTATTGAGAAAATGATCCAGGTAATGTAAATTTGCCGCTGCAACTGGACAGCACCGTGGTCTTGCGCGTCAGATCATTTAACATGGCAAAAGCGCCCGTGCCAAGGAATCTGGTCGTTTTGACCAGGTGGGGACTGGGGTCGGTCACTGCAGGGACTACTGTACCATGATTGTAACCTATTCCCATGCAGAACGTGCCAGGGTATATCAAAGAGAGTGAATGTAAGAACGTTTTCAAAAATAAAGTACTTTAATCCTTTATATATTTATAGTTTCAGTATCTTAGTGTTAACAGGGACCTGCAATTTATCTATTATATAGCAGGTCCCTGGAGTTACAAAAAGTACGGCTTTGGTACTTCTATTTATTTATATATTTAATTAATTGAAAATTTAGATCAATCTTTTAATTCATAAATAATTAAAGCATATCATCTACAAACCTGTGCAGAGCAACTTAATATTTTTCTTATTTTATACTTGCATTTCTGCTATTTTCATGCTGTGGTCCACCATGGAAATAAGCCAAGGCAAGATTCCCTAGGCATTTGGTACTCCCATTTCATGTATCATAGTTTGGTGTGTTTTCAGCAATATAATTGCAGCATCCTGGCATATGTGCATAAAATATTACCAATCAACATTCAGTGATAAAAGTTAAGTACATTCAGGCCTAATGATTATCTTAATGTAGTTTTTCTTCTTGCTTTTAAAGAAAATACACAACTTACTAATTGCGGGATAATTTATCTGTTAATTTTCC
>OZ026613.1:65439072-65488072 GCA_964020975.1 Hermodice carunculata
AAACGATACTGCAAGCTTTTCATGATATTTAACTGTTTAGATGCTTTAGTCACAATTTCCTTAATATGAAAATTCCATTTGAGATTTGATTTTAAAGTAAGCCCCAAGTGTTTGTGTTCGGGTACATTCTCAAGTTGGTGACCCTGGAAGATGAGAGGAGGGTGATCGCGTGCCTGCTTAAAGGAAACAAGCATTGCATCGGTTTCGAGACAACCCAGTCTTTGGACCATTCATCCAAAGAAGAAAGATCATTATTCATGATCGCTGCACCATGGGCTGGATCGTCAATTGGTAAGAAAGAGCGAAGTGTCATCAGCAAAAAGTTTGATATTTGAATTCACAACATTCACAATATCATTGATATAGATTAAGAATAATAAGGGGCCTAAAACGGATAATTTTCATTATCATTGCAGTACTATATTCTGCAAAATCATTGGCCCTGTATAAAAATAACAGGTAATGTACAACAGATAAAAGATAATGGAATTGTCAGTTTGAAATATGATCGTTGAGTATTCGTTGCACTGGTTTGCGCTTTTACAACACGCCAATGTCTCATGAAAGGCTTTGCAGATAAAAGATGTAAGCTGAACTTGACGTTGGCATAGTTTGGTGTTAGTTAGCAACACCCCCCTTCCAAAAAGGCAGCATAATATTCGTAGTAATTTTTAAATAATTGCATACTAGAATTTTGTTTTTGCAATTAATATGATAGTGTGCTTTTAACGTGTTGCCTACAAAGGTACACTACAATGTGTCGTGAGCTATATTTTAAAGTTTAACTCCAGTTGTTGTTTTGAACGTAATGCTGACACCAAACCGTTTTCTTTCTTTGAAAATGAAGTGTTGCAAACATATATATATATATATATATATATATATATATATATATATATATATATATATATATATATATATATATATATATATATATATATATACATATATATATAAATATATATATATATATAGGTGTAATTTTCCAACAAGCAGTAATATCCATAGCGTTTAAGAATTAACATGTCATGTGATATGCTTCATGCAAAGTTAAGACAAAAGTTATGTTTGACTATTTTTGGACACTTGGCTCGCAAAATAAGCAGGTTAGACTGGGTAGAAATGATTTAACTTCAGACCATACGCGCAGGAAACACGCACTGGAATGACCTCCGGTGATAAAGTGTTTTTTCGCCCATTGACCATACAAAACAACAACAACAACAACAACAACAACAAAAATGAAACACACACACACACACACAAAAATACAAACACAAAAATGTAGGCTTATGGATATCGCTTTGTGTTGGATCGCATTACCTGATTGCGCATAGAGTGCATGTACTTGAATGTAATGGTTCTGATGGGTGTTTCTCACCTGATTTCTGTTTTTAAGTTAAAGTAAATAACGTCTTCAGTGAAGTACATCTTTCATGAACAAATTACCCAGTGATCATGACGTCATGCTAATTGTCGATGACACATGACACCGCTAAATGAAACGGATGTTTATGTATTTTGCTAGTACATATGATCAGGATTCACTCAAAAATAACCGATATCACGTTCATCACTATTGTATGTTATAGCTATACCCTTTTTCTTATTTCGGATTCAAAATAAGCGAGACAACAGACAAAATATTGAACTTGCGACTGAATATAATTTTTAAAGTGCAAATATATAATTCTGAAAGAAAAAACACCAAACAGGTAGCGACATGGCGATTTCAGTATTTTTTAAGCCATTGCAATTATGCTTGCTGGTGATTAAAAGACAAAGCCGCACTAATTTTAATTGCGATTGCACAAAAAAAAATCTGTGTGTGAACGGTGAGTAGCTGCTAGTGTAGGGATGTATATGGAAGTTTTGCGGAGTTCCTTCAGTTAGTTTCAGGGGTATAATGTGAACACAGGTCGCCCGTCGTTCATGCTCACAGTCGTAAACTAAACTGTTAACAAGCAAGCTCTTGGTCACCAGCTTTTTTTTAGAACGGAAAAACGTTTTTTTTTTCTGTTTAATTTGCATGTCATGTTTGTTTTGGTGTCAAGAATATTGCTGCTTTGGATGCTGGTAACAGATACCTCTCCACCGTCGCACGACAAAGTTCAACTCGTAAGCTTGCGTGCTACTTTTTCGTTTCATTCTGCAGGCACAATAACGCGAAAACAACCAAAATGGCACTCTCAAGGCCCAAAAGCTTACAAGCTGTCCTAAACATAGGTAAGTACCGTTAGTGCCAAAGCAGATAATCTGAAATCCGGATGTGTAACTTGGTGTAAAGCAAGATCAGAAATCTTTTAATTTCCTCTGTGTACTATAGATTGTTGCTTTAGGGTTTTTTTTTCGTTTTTTGTTTGTTTGTTTGTTTGTTTGTTTGTTTTTATGTTTGTTTGTTTTTTTTTGTTTATTTGTTTGTTTTTCTTTGTTTGGTTTATTTTTGGGGGGAGGGAATGGTTTTGTTTTTGAACTTACCTGCTATTTATGCTCTATCGGTTCGTACTTTTATTGTCTGTTATCATCATTTGATCAGTGATCGAAACAGAGATAACCGTATGGGCAAGGAGGCTACACTAAGCGACCAAGATTGGGGGAAGTAAAAGTACAACATATTTCACAGTATACACGTACACGTATGCACACACACACACACACATACAACACACACATACATACATACATACAGACAGACATACATACACACAGACATACAAACACACACACACATATATATATATGTATATATATATATATATATATATATATATATATATATATATATATATATATATATATATATATATATATATATATATATACCAAAAAATACTGTAAGGGGTTATAGCCCCATGTGTCAGATGTACCACTCTCGTCTGGCAAACTAAACTGTTTCAATTCTTCTAAATCTGAAATGGAGTAGGTCAACGATGGCATTAATTGAGATGTCCATTCGTTGTTGTTCCTGGATCGTCGTCGAATTTTTTACCGCTACAAGTGCAATGTTTATATAATGAGCAAAACCAATATGTAAATAAGACTAATTTAACATTTCGATTCACAAAGACTGCGAGCCCCCCGGCCTGTCGTTATACATCTAGATTCATGCCACAGCAATGTGTGATCAAGCACACGCTATGGTCGTTTTCCTTGTAAAATGTCTAACGACGTGCCAGAAATTTTAGAAAAGTAGATTGCCAAAAGTAATGTCTTTGTTATGGTAATTCTGCTTGTTCATCTGGATTGACCCAGGATATATCAACTGGTCTTAAAATCTGCAGTTTCGTGAACTGAAAAAATACGATTTTTTTACATTTACATAATTAAGGGGAACGCGTTGTTTACAGATCATGATAGCACGTAAATGGTGCATATGACGAACTTCCATGTATGTACAAGCTAAAAAAGCGCAAGATTGCATTTCTCGCAATTGCACCGCTGTAAACATGACTTGAGCAATAAATACTCTTGCTGGAAGTGTCTCATGCCGCTTGCTAATAATAATAATAATTTATTGGAAAACTACCCCTTTACACCGGGGGCACCACCGGGGCGGGGTAAACCCGTGGTGCGTCCTGATAAAACTTACATTAATGAAATGGAAAAGACTTACACTCATTGGCACCGTAGTATGCCCACAAGGGCTCACAACATGGACTAAAAGGACAAATGTACGAAAAGAAGTACCGTTGCAAAACACTAAAACATGAAAGTTGCAGGGGCTCCCCCGACAGGCTGGGCCCACCCGAGAGACCAGTACTTGGGAAACAATGATCCCTCGAGTCAACCCCCCTCCAACCGCCTTATGGGAGCCCCAGCAATCTTGTGTCCAGTCACGGACGAGAGCTCATCACGCCCCCCCCCCCCCGCGAGATGTTCAGTAAAACATCGAAATATATAAAGTACATTATATTACATTACCAGCACATTGCCCAAGGGACACTGCTTCATAAATATAATAAGAGGGGAGCGGAGGTTAGAATAGCCTATGGTACGGCGTCATTACTTTAGCAGTGTGTCTCCGTAGGACCACGCTCTTTTTGGAAAATGCTTACATACTTTGTCAAACTTTTCATTCGACAGAAAAATGATAGTTTTCATATGTAAAGCATAACTCATAAAATAATGCTATATCGGATAATCTTTTGAGCCAAGCTGACTTTCCAACCGCCAAAACCAGTCTTTCCTTATCTCGTTTAGCACTGGGCATATGAAGAGAAGGTGGGCAATATATTCTTGACCACAGTTACATAGTTTACACATTCCGTCCGATAGACCCCAGCCTGCCTGGTCAGCCTGAATTCCCAAGCAGCATGTACGAGCCTTGAGCTTTAATCTGGCCCCTACAAAATCGGATATGTCGTATAAATAATTTTCCGAAAAAGACGATGTTTTAAATTCTTTATAGTATGAACGTGAAGCTTAAGCATATAGATTTTCCCGAAAAGTCTTTTTATATGAGTCTAAACTTAAACGATAGAATGAGTCTGGTAGACTGGGATAAGTTCCAAACATCCCGTGATCTAAACCAACCCCTGTCAATATATTTTCGATTTCCTTAAAATAACACCATGTGTTTGAACCGCTATTTCTATGATTTATTTCCATGTCATCAAAGATTCTTTTACATAGTCTGGATTGAGCAATTTGGCACTTCATCCGGCAGAAATAGTGTACACTGTGTCTATTTAGAATGATATTACATGGCAGCCATCCGAGTTCTCCTAAAGTAACTGAAATAGCAGGGGTGGACTTCACCCGTAGAAGCGCCCGTGCTACCGAGTATTGCATTGATTGTGTGGCAGAGACATTTTGTTTAGTATTACACAACCAGACCGGACAACCATGTGACAAAGAGGGCAATATGACACTTTTCCACAGGCTTTCACCGAATGATATTCTATTAATATTATCGTGAGATGCCAGGATGCTGCACATGTAGCCGACAAGACGTGAAACTATTGGCTTTAAGTACTTATTGATATAATTTGTTTCCTCAAGTGATTTACAAAATTGAATCCCATGATACTTGTATGAAGAGCACTCATCCAATAAAATGTCACCTAAAATCCTTTTCCGGCTCAGATTAGTCCTTTTGCCAATTACCATTATTTTGGACTTTTTACTATTAAATGTCAAACCCCGTTTGGAATCAAATTTACTAGCAACATTAAGCATCCTGTTTAACTGATCCTGGGTCTCAGGCTAAATTTTTACACTAAATGTCTTTGCAGTTTGAGAAAAGACCAAAAAGAATAGACATGGCTTGCTTTCCTTGATATAAGGAAAGCCTTTGACACCTTAAATAGAGATCAATAGTTCTATAATCTTTGGGATGCAGGCATTCAAGGAAAAACATGGCGTCTTCTGAAAGTTTTATATGAAAAAGTAGAAAATAAAATAATCTTCAGCACTTTTGAGAGCGAATGGTTCGAGATGTTCAATGGTGTAAAACAGGGTTGCATTCTATCTCCCACACTCTTTTCGGTTGTGATGAATGATTTGGTATGTATGCTAGAAAAAGATAATTTGGGTATCATATATAAAGATACGTTAGTACCAGCCCTATTATATGCAGATGACACGGTTTTACTGGCTGAGTCTCCCATAAAGGGGGGGGGGGGGTTGACTCGAAGGATCATTGTTTCCCAAGTACTGGTCTCTCGGGTGGGCCCAGCCCGTCGGGGGAGCCCCTGCAACTTTCATGTTTTAGTGTTTTGCAACGGTACTTCTTTTCGTACATTTGTCCTTTTAGTCCATGTTGTGAGCCCTTGTGGGCATACTACGGTGACGATGAGTGTAAGTCTTTTCCATTTTATCAATGAAAGTTTTATTTGCACCACGGGTTTATCCCGCCCCGGTGGTGCCCCCGATGTAAAGGGGTAGTTTTCCAATAAATTATTATTATTATTATAATTATTATTATTATTATTATTATTATTATTATTATTATTATTATTATTATTATTATTATTATTATCATCATCATTATTATTATTATTATCATTATTATCATTATCATTATTATTATCATTATCATTATTATTATTATTATTATTATTATTATCATTATCATTATCATTATTATTATTATTATTATTATTATTATTATTATTATTATTATTATTATTATTATTATTATTATTTTTATTATTATTGTTATTATTATTTAATGCATTTAAACAGGGTGACCCATTCAGGCACAGACTGTTCTTCCATGGGATCCTGTACAATTAGCCAGTATTAAGAACAGTGAAATACTTTTAGAATACAACAACCAAGTTACATTGAAGCACGATGATAGAACGTCAACTGCAATATAATACAACATTAGTGAAACCCAGATAAATAAAAGTAAAAGGGAATAATTAATTATGGTTATGGCGACAATATGAATCATTTCATAAAGCCGGACATGTTTATACATATAGTCACCTGTTAGTACTACGACTTGAGTGTCCGGGTATTTTTCGATTTTGGCAAGATTAGAGCCAGCGAAAATTGAAAACGCCACAAATAGAATCAGAACAGGCTTTCATGATCGCTGATTTCGGACGCACATCTGTCAATACCTTTCATTCCATGTGCGATAATATCAGTTAGACTCAAGTTATTCCCATGGATACAAGATAAAACATGCCATGACCTTTCAACTCACCCAACATGCATCTGACATCCAGCAGGTCTCGCCATTCTTCATACCTGGCCTTCTTGTAGCACAGTTTGAGCCATCACACTGATGACACATTTGCTAAAAGAAACACGAGATGATTCTATGGACCATAAATTACGCTGGAAGAACACGTGAACACTAAATTCACACTCTTTGAAAACCTCTCAGCAAAAAAGAAAAACAAGCTGTTGCCTTCTGAAGCTAATATGCGTTAATTACGGCTTACATGGGCTAATGTGGGGGAGATAATAGAAAGTAAACTTTAATTGTGTACAATTGATAGTTTGCACCTGTTAGTAAGACTATTATTGGAAAGTTAAACTTACTTACTACGGAAAGGTTGTGCCCAACCTTTGTCTTTGGCTTATACTTCCATATTATGCACATGTATACTGGCTATGCACCAAACTCGATCTATGGTTTGTTGTGAGGTAGGAATCCGCCATTGCGGCCAATCAGGTGCAGGTTAGCGTACTGAATAGTTCTTGGTTTCATTGTGTTCACACCTTTAGGAGCCATTTTCCTGTTATTAACCAAAAGAATGAGACATGGACGTTCGGATGTCCACATGCCTGTCTGGGTTTTGGCGTTTTTCTCATATTTCTACTTTAGTTAAAAGCTTGAAATTTTGACAACTAATAGAAAGGACATTCATCTTGTGAAAAACCGTTAAAATCTCAAAATCGGCCATACAAATGTTTTTTTTTTTTTTTTGGTGCCTTATCTGTCCTTAAGTAGACTAAAATGAACTCTCTGCCCTATGTGTTCTGTGACTAAAAACTGGAGATAAAAACTATGTAAATGAGGCTTACTTAACAAAAAAGTGGCATTACACAATGTAAATTATCATATATATATATATATATATATATATATATATATATATATATATGAAAGCCGCAGTCACGTTAGACAATCCGTCGCATTTTACAGGTTAAAAAAATCTTTTAGCGGGGTTACAGAACGGTCGCAGTAGACAGGTAATCGCATTTTGGTGGTGGTCCCGAGAGCAGGCCCCACTAAAATTTGTTGTTTTGAGAGCCGTGCATGAGCACATCTGACAATCCTGACAACTTAATTAAGGTAGGGTTTGACAAGCATTGGTGTTTTTGCAGACAGATTTCTCATAATTTTACAGGATATGGAATAGTCACTTGCGTATGTGTTCAAGGCTGAACCAAATTGACATGAAACTTCAGATACAATATTTTAACACTCTCTGCTCTATCCTACACAGAACATTCGACTATTCATAAATTGTCATATTCCAAAAATGTTAGCGAACTCTAGGATTCATTTTTACAGAAGGTGGCCTCAAAGGTCAGGTTTTATCCCGAAAAAAAAGTCATGAGTATTTGTCAGTAGTCTATTGTCACAAGTAGGGCATGTAAGTTTCCCACACATGAGAAATGCACTCTTTAAAGAACAGAAGCTTTCGTTTGAAAGCTTCATTAGTTTCACTTGCTAATATTCTCCTTGAAGTAGTGATTTAGAGTGTTTGAGGTGATACTTGTGTTGATCAATGTACTTTTTTCAATCTTTCAAACTTTTTACGTCATCATTCATGTACCTGTTCTTTGCCCCGAGCTAAGAATTTTTTGTCATTAGCATGCATTCATCTCCGTATGCCCACAGTTGGCCACGGGTGCCGACCACCCCGATGATCTTTCCGGTGGAGCGAATGTCAAAAAATGTTTTGCCTGGTTCGCTTTGTGAAAAGACTAAATAACTTAAAATTTACAGAATAAATAACATAATGTATACGTACAGAGTAAATTACTGATATTTTACAGATGGCTAGTTACCGTGGATCTCAAGCTGGTTACCGCGGCTGCAACGCCAAATTTAACGGTCACGACTGCCTGCAGACAGATGAATCTTGCCAACACACTGACACATATTGCCAGTGCTGCTGTAGGACACATCTATGCAACGAAGGCTTCATTGATGAATCTACCTGTCGTTATAAGCTCAGAGGAAGCAAAGCACCTAATCCTGGTACTCCTGTCTTAATTATGGTTATATCTGGGGTGTTACTTCTTGATGGACTCATAGTTAAGTCCTGTTCTGGTTGACATTTTGTCAACTTATACACATACGCAATTCATGATACTGTAGAAGAAAAGCGGATTTGGAAGACCACTTCGATAATCGATATTAGAAAATGTATCCTGAATTTTATTAATATTTTACGTTCAACAAATCTAATATGTACGTCTGTATTATGATGAAAATATGATTATGTAATTATATTTGGGTTAGTGCCATCGCTGTTTCTCGTAAAAATCAACTTCATGGCAACATTTACAAGATTTGCAAAAGCTACACATACATACATACATACATACATACATACATACATACATACATACATACATACATACATACATACATACTTAAGGTGCTCTGCCAGCTGCGACAATTACAATATTTTACAATACGACACATCTTTGTCTTGTCATATCGAGTCATTTGTTGGAAAAAGTTCGAAACTACATTATGCGTAGTTTTCAATCTACTTTGAACCGGTCCACTCTTGAAACTGCATATATATATATATATATATATATATATATACATACATATATATATATATATATATATATATATATATATATATATATATATATATATATATATATATATATATATATATATATATATATATATCCTTCATCCATCCCATGATGGAATACGGTCATGGGGTCTTAGCAACCTGCACACGAACTGAGCAAACATTTCTCAAAGTGGTTCAGGTGGTTGCAGCACGAGTAGTAACAGGGGCAATGAGAGAAGAACCTTGTAACAAACTATACATTGAAACAGGATGGCAAGCTGTACATAAAAGAAGTAGAGATAAAGGAAAATTGATATTGATGTACAGAATTAAAAACGATGAAGTACCTTCGTATTTACCAGATACTATTCCACATCAAACGATTACCAGGAAATGTAACGATAGGTCCAGAATATGATACATGCCAGCGTTACAACAGGATTCTACAGTGAGTCTTTCTTTCCTTCCACCATCCGTTTGTGGAATAAGTTACCCTTAAGTGTTAGACATGCCAAGCATATCTCAATATTTACGAAATATTTGGAAAAAAATCATAAAATTCCACAAAAATATCCACTTTTTCTACTTGTTAATCATTAAGTATCTATTTTACATACTACAGACTACGCATCGGGTGCACCTAGTTGAATGCACATTAAAAAAAATGGGGATGAAAGAATCAACACTCCTGTTTATTTGGTGCACAGAATGAAGATGTATATATATATATATATATATATATATATATATATATATATATATATATATATATATATATATATATATATATATATATATATATCACTTTTTCTTTTACTGCGCTAAATACAGTTCATGAAGTCCTGTATTATCACCTCCTCTCTTTCCTTTTGAGTGTCTTATTTTTTTTACTACGTATTTTTTATTTTTGTTATAGCGAGAAGAGTGTGTATAGGGCGAAGCCCTTTTCTTTAGTTGGTTAAGAAAGTATGTTTAAACCAAACCAACACATTTTATGAATGCCATGCTTGCCTTGCAAAATACATGTATATCTCTGCAGGTTTTTTTATAATAATTTATGTAACTTTTAGGTGCCAAGTTTAAGCAACGTTATATGTGACTTTGCATTCCCTTGTTTGTATGGAAACATAGGCGTGGTAAAAAAGGACCTTCGTCTATTTGAAATAATAATTATACCACGCTTCCTTTGTTTTCTCAAGGGGTATATATATCACCTGCTTACACATATATCCCTGCTTTAAATTTCTATGGCTTAATTTCAACACAGGACTAATTTGCTTTGGTGAATACATTTTTAAAATGCATTTATATTCATGAAAACAAAAAAGGCATGATATTAAAAGGATACATCCCTTGTTCTCGTGATTTATCTGGAATCCTGCATTTTTAAATCTCTACGCTTCGCTCCTGGATTTAAAAAGCAGGATTCCAGATAAATCCCTTGAACTTGAGATGTATCCTCTTCAGATAATAAAAATGGGGAAACGAATAATGTATGCATCAGTTCGATTTTTCTAATATTATAGAAAAAATATTCCGTACTCTTATATTTAGCAAGTCGATAGAAAGAAAGAAAATTTCAGACTCAAGACTCATTGGTCGTTCGTTAAAGGAGCTGCCAGTTGATTGACATAAAAGTACACGAAGCCTGACAACAGTTTTATGATTATAACTACATGTACTGGGGTTTGGTGTGCTGATGCTGCTACAAAATGCAAAATAAATGTTTTCATGTGCTTCGCAATGCAAGTTTCCGTTTTTACTTTTTCTTAAATTTTTTGTAAAGCCGTTACGGAATATTGGCCGATATTTGATCCATAATTCGGGAGGGATGGCCCATTAAGGAAAATCAGATATCAGGTAGAAATGCAATTTGTGTTCTTATAATCAACAATGTATCTTGTTCATTTTACACGCGGAACTAATTAAGCTACTTGCGCAGCTTTTCTAGGAACCAACAAAATATCGAGAATGAAAAAAATGTTATAGATACAATAAAACAAACAAACCAATTATATTGTTGGACAATTTTGATGGCGTTCTGTTAGGATTGTCGGGAACGGAATGCATGTATAAGATTGAATGTTTACAGATTATCTGCTAAGATGCTGCTTGTGTAGTTATGTTGCATTTTCCGTAACATGTGATCATTAAATGATCATATGTCAAAAATGGGTACAGTGTACAGTGTACTTTTCTGATATAAAATCTGTCACAAATCATGCCCCCTTTAGCAGTTTAATATCATGACCTCGAACTCGTAACGCAGCCAAGTGACGAGAACACCATGTCACTTGGTCTAAGCCTGGAGGGATGAAGCCAATCATAATACCCTATTGTTCAACCTTGCTAAACAAGTGAAGGATAGGTTAGCCAACCTGTAGCTTCCTTATTTTACAATGTTAAAGCATACATATTCGAAACCATTAGAGTATGCAAATTGATTAGTCACGTCCAACAGGTCAAGAACAGGGATGGCAACATCATGGGGACCATTTCACCGAACACATCTAAGTAGATTAAGTCATCATATTTTATATTTTTATCTGTTTCCTATAGATAATGACACATTTTAATCAGCGACCATATAGAATCTGGTTGGCCCAAAACAGCTGAATAAAAGTTTTAATTTGTTACATGAGCTGATATACTGCACATATTGCAGTCACCTCACAATTCAAATGCCCCATGTTTCACGTTTATGTGGTTATTGACGGGGGTAAAATGACCATAGTTGAATCAAGTGTGTGAAACCTATGATAATTCTATTGATGATCTGTAAAAGTGACAAATAAAAGGAAACACCGAATAGCCGCCTGTAGCGTTCTGCACATAGTCATTGCTGCTCGAAACCGCTCCAAGCCCTGTGTCAGCCAAGTCATATTGAAGAAATTTATTCACTGAAGACCGGCAGTGAAAGACGGACAAACTCCCTTATGACACTTTCACCATAGCTGCCATCATGCGTGGGATACACTCATTGTGTCACGAGCGTCAACTGTTCACAAACCTG
The DNA here is from genome assembly GCA_964020975.1 of Hermodice carunculata. Classification (NCBI taxonomy): domain Eukaryota; kingdom Metazoa; phylum Annelida; class Polychaeta; order Eunicida; family Amphinomidae; genus Hermodice; species Hermodice carunculata. The sequence goes on from OZ026613.1 coordinate 65,451,316, forward strand.
AGCACTCATTTTCCCTCCGTCCGTCCAAGTAGGGCTTTTGATATTGAGTAATATGGTTCATCGCAATCATCACTAGAGGCATATGGTACTTGTTGCAAATTACATTTGCCGTCTAAAGGTCAAGATCATTCTTCCATCTGAAATATTCATTTAGCTGTAATGCGCCCAATTTTTATCTGATAATAATCATGTTGGGCTCAAATTGGAAGAATTGTTACAATGCACATTTTTGTAATTTACATGTGACCGCTGAGGTGAAAGGAAAGGCCATTTGGCGAACTGAAATATTTGTATAGCAGTAAATCACCAAACATTCATCCAATTTCAATCATGTTGGGCTTTAATTGAAGATTGAAACATATTGTGAAATTGTTGGTTTTCTCTAGGTATGGGCCACAAGCCCGATATCACTGAGTTGGGACTCAAATGTTCTGAAAACACCTCACACCATCACTCGGTTCCTGTGGAACAAGGTGAGGGTGACTTTTGGAGCCAATCCCCCTATTCTTCCTTCTTTCTCATGATTTATCAGTGTGTAGTGGAAGCGAGGAGGTTGGGTTGGCCTCTGGTGGTCAAGAGGTAAGCATAGTCACTAATATCGAAATAACTTAAATTTCACGCATCAGTTATGTAACCTTTCCTCTCGACTACCATTGCCGCCATATTGGTTGGAAGGAGTAAGGAAGCATGCATACTGACACAACAACCACCAGAACCCACAGCCTGGGGAATTGTCAATGCCAGTAAGCAGGCGACGTCTATCGGGAAAACCTCAGAAGGTCATGCACGCGAGGTCCCCAACAGCAGAATCTTGGCCTAGGCCTGGAAACCCTCCTTTCCCGCCAGCCTGAGAGCAGTCTGTTGCAAGGGAGATGCTGTCTTTTTCCATGCTTCAGGTCCTGGGAAGCTTGTAGGACCAGTAAACCATGAAAATTATGGCAGGTGTCCATGGGGTGGTCATATGGTTCTGTAAGGCAGTGTCCGGTTGAATGGGTCTGCTGGTTCTTGGCCCAGCAGACCCTGGAGACATCTGCCCTTCATGAGTACGAGACAAAATCTAAGCTTACTCTACGTAGGCTGACCTATAGAATGTCTAACCCCTGCCCCCACCCCGTGCCGAAACTGGTCACAGTGGGTGCCCTGAAAGGACAAGAGAAGTTTAACAGACAAGTATCAAGAACCTTTACAAAGTAACCTTATATACCGGCAAAAACCCAAATGCCCTTCTCCAGCACAATCAAGTCACACAGGTAGTGCTTTGCAAAAGTCATAGACAGTCACCAGCAGCAACCCTGGAGGATATCAACAGCAGCGATGTTCCTTACAGCCTGCCAGGAGGCATTGAAGGCTTGCACTTCATGATCTCTAACTGAGACCTTCTCCTGGGTCAAAGTCCAAAGTGTTCTCATAGGCCCTCAGGATAGTCTTTTAATCCATGGTGAGATTTTGGCAGAGCTGTTCCTGCAAAAAAGACCTCTGAACCGTGGTTTCATCCATGAGGTAGAAATAGGTACCAACACAGAGCTCTCACGGGACTCAAGGCTCTTTCCTCAGCAGGTACAGCTGGATTCATAGCATGAATGGTAAAACCCCTAAAGGCCATATAATGGATCTCAAGCCACTTTGTTCTTTGCAAGGTCTCAGAGTCACCTGGGAGTGACAAAGGGACCATTGGATTTGGTCATGCACCAGAGTGTGGATCTTGCTTCTAGCCCCAGAAGCAAGTGTAAACAGAAAACAAGCTTTCCATATCTGGTACTTGATGGGAGGGGGTTCCTGTGGGCACCCAAAAAATGATGTTGGCAGTTTACATAGACCATGGATAGATTCTCTGATTGGTGCACTAGTCAGAAGACACCTGTCATCGAGCCAGTTATACTGCTAGTAAAGAGTCTTGAAGCCCCCCCCCCCTCCTCCTCCATAGTTTCATCAAAAGTTTCAGCCATGCCAGTAGGTGTAGCAGTGGCACGGCGCTCAATTCCAGAAGGTCCAGCGACCACTCCATCATCAGCCACCAGAGGAGGATTAAGATCAGGTTGCAGTCATGGCACTGAACCTTTTGCATGACCCTTGGAAGGATCTGCATGGGTACAGAGAGGTAAGCCCAAAGGTTGTTCCAGTCCATGGGTAGATCATTCACTACTAGGGCCTGAGGATTCAGGACAGGCCAGAGATAAACCAGAAGAGTTGTGTTTTCACTTGTCGCCAACAGATCCACATGTGGGGTACCCCACCTGGCCCATCTGGCCTAGACGACCTGTGGGTCGAGTGACTACCCATCCCTACCGGCTGACCTCTTCTCAAAGGTTGGCCAACCAGGACATTTTTTAACCCCACGACATGCTTCACGTGCCTGCAAACATTTGTTTGCAGCACAATCAGATGGGTGATCAGGGTCCTGTTATAGCACATAACGAAAACGTGCTTGTGCTCCACAAGGTCCTGGAAGGGGAAGAGTGCTAAGTGTATTGCCTCCAGTTCCAATCTGTTTATTTGGTTGCACATGGCCTGCATCAACTGAAAGCCTGATGCCATCCAGCCCTCCACATGGGCTCCCCAACCGGAGATGAGTACATGCTGAACGGCATCAGTGTCTGACCCAACATGGAATTCTTCTATTTGGTCAACTAAGTGTGGTTGGTCCTCTGGGAGCACCAGCACCTGTTCTAGGTAGCCCTGGTCTTTTAACCAACTGTCCTGTAGAGCAAGCTGCAAGGGCAAGGGTGTAGGTGACTTAGGGGACCCGGGGGTCCATACACATCAGGGAACCTGATAGTGTTGACCACTGTCAGGCCATGCCAACCTTCTGACTCACAAATGCCTTAAGCATCAGCTGGGGTTTCCCCCACAAGTCCTTTGAAGGATGACAGATGAAGGCAACCAGATCAGACTGGATGTTGAGAAAGACAAAGATCTGCTGTGGCATTAGGCTGGACTTTGTGAGGTTCATAATCAGGCCTAAGCATTTGTAAAATTCTAGAATGGTCTGTGTATGGCATAGCAAATCCAGGCACCATAGCCCATGGTTCAGCCAGTCATCCAGGTACACAAAAAATGCACATTACACTGTGGTGAAGTTGCCTGACTACTGCCTGTGGGAACAGGGTGAACACCAGAGGTGCCCTGGCAAGGCCAAACAGAAGCACCCAGAACTGGTAAACTTGGCCCAAGAATGGAAACCACAGGCACTTCCATGAAGTCTCTATGATGGGAACATGGAAGAACATATCCTTGAGGTCCAAAGACATCATCCACTCCTAGGGTCGCAGGGCATCCATCACTTACTATGGGGTCTCCATCTTGAAGTATGGAATCTCCAAGTACTCATTCAGTGCTGACATGTCTCTAACCTGTTGCCAACCTCTGTCCATCCTGGGGACTAGGAACAGTAGATTATAGAACCCTTGCAACCTGGAATCTTCCACCCACTCTATGTCATTCCTACTCTGTAGCTTTAACAGCACTTCTAGGAATGCTAACACTTTGGGTAGACTTGCTCAAGTCTCACTGGACTGTCCTCCGTATTCTATTTAAAATCAAATTCATTGCCAAATTAAATTTTAAGTAAACACACGTCGTAGCTTTACCTAGCTGATTGGCGTGGAACGTGTATATAACCAGATAACATTGACTCCAGATGATTAGCGCCGGGCGGTCTGCACTGTGTTTCTTATCACACAGACAAGCGAGGGGTCATAATGCATTCCTCTTCAGAAGCTGTTAATTGAGCTACTGTGTAATGAAGGATTAAGGATTGTCTAATTGCAGTCCACCGCATCAGGCAGAGGGCGTCCAGTGAGACTTGTCAAACTTGCCGGCTTGTCGCTGTTATGAATTATTCATGAGCAGTCAAGCACGTGACAGATTCAAGGCCGTCTCAAATTCCTGTTGTTTATTTACATGCAAGCATGCACATTCTACTGTAGAGAAACGTCAGTTCTTGCCGATGGCTATTTCGAGCGGCGTTAAAATGAATATTTTCCTTCTACGATGATTTAAATCAATGACCGGGTCGTTGCTTGTGACAATTTGAATGATGTAAGTTTGCAAAACTGCACAAAAATAGGTTGATTTCATCGTCTCAATCTCGATTTTTTTTTGTCTCTGCGCCATGTTGTTTATATCATTAGAATGCGTAGAACCTTGTCTATTTTAACAACAAGCTCTCCCATTATCTGAAACAAAAGTATTTTAGCGGGAACCCCTTCAAAACTGCTTCTATTTCAAACAATTTATTAAAGCAAGAAACAAAATTTAACGCAGTAAATTGGTCGGAATGATAACATATACTACCACTGTACCAGTCCTTGCGTACAATAGAGCAGAGGGTCCAATTTTTTCACGGAAAGAGAGTAAAATACGCTAGCCGAAGGGAAACATGGCTCGGGTGAAATTACCGTTGCCGCGTATGTTTATCATGCTGACAGTTTGTCAGTAACTGCTATAAAGTGTGTTTATGGACTATTTACTGCAGCAACAAGCTCTACCATTATAATTGAATATAACACGCAACCGATCTTTAGAAAAAAATAACAGAGGAACAATCGTTCGTGAAGATAACCCAGAAAAATGCGCGGACCGGTACCCATGCAATAGTATTCACACAGGTTTGACCGCTTTGATCAAATCGTGATTGAGATCGATATATTTCCTTTGTTAGGGTGTAGGGCAAGAGTTTTTGTTTAAATTGACAAAAGAACCACATAGAAATGTAGAGGTCTTACTCAACAAAACTTAAATCATGACGTGGATCATTTTGCATTAATGCAAAAATAAAAAAGTTGTGTCACTGATTTGACTTCCAAGATCCCGCGAAACCCCGGATGTTGTGACGTCACTCCCACCGAATTGATGGTAGTCCAGAGTGGGCTTGTGCAAGTTTGACAAGTCCCTGGTGTCGGCAGCTGGAGGGAGACGGTCCGATTTGTCTCGCTTGAGTGGCCAGTGACTAGCCATGCATTCATCGAAGGCCACTTTCCACTCGCAATGATAATGGGATTAGAACTGACCAGGACTCAATAGCTGCTACTGTTGAAACCGACACGGCGGCAGTGTCGACCAGTTAAAAAAAAAATAATAGTAGGACCTACTTAATAACACCGTGAAGTTGGCATAATATTATTCAGTTAACTTTGTGGAGGGGAAAATGTATCGCACTTCTGGGTGGGACCGAGGGATGGGAAAATAGGGACATGCACCAGGGACTTGTGCAAGTCTAACACTTTGGGCACCTTTCTGAGAAGTGGAAACCACTCGGGTTCATGGCACAATCGTGAGTGAGGCTGCCTGACCAAGCCAGTCCTAGACCCCTTTGGAGATGTGCACTAAAATGCTGGAGGTTGTCCAAGACGGACATCAGAGATGACAGCAAGATGTCTGAGTAGGACACCATGAGGACAGAGCCTCTAGCATCCCCATCTAATCTCCAAAAGGTGTCCAAGGTTGTGGAAATGCTCTTCATCACCTTAACAGCATACTCTTCCTAATCTAAATCTACTGGAAGTAACTGGGATGAGTAGATCTGCTCTGGGACAGAATACCATTTCCTTTGGACATCCTGCTGATGGAGAACTAGCCCTTACCTCAGCCTCAGATAGCCAGATGCCGAAGTCAGTGACTCTGTGAGAACCCAGGTGCCATGAATTCTATCCATCAGTTAGTCATGAAACTCAGTGACAAAGGATAAGAAAAGAAACATGACCTTTGTCTCATCTCTTCCATGGGCAAGTCCTCACAGTATATTGCATTAGCCCTGCTAGTCTCCTCCAGGTGGGCCACCACAGCTTGGTCACTCTTTACACTCCAAATGAGAACAATGACCTGCTGGAAGCTCTGAGTCAGTACTGGTGTAGTGACCATAAGGATGGAAGTGGGTTTCACCTGTATCAGGGATGCTACTGGCCTCTGCCAAACAAAGCAACACTGATATGGGCACCTACTACTGCAAAACCAACTTCTCCTCCTTCCCTATGTCAATGTCATAAAATTTAAGCACTGGGCATTGGAGTTATAGCACACATAGCCTCCTGCAGCAGTTGCTTGTCTAAGGCAGATGGGAAGGCTGCTTGTGACAGAAGCACATAGGTCACCACGCCTTGTGTTGGGGGAGTAACAAGTTCCCTAGAAATTGTCCACCTGCCTCTCCAAGGAGGGAGGCCAGGTACTTGGCTTAAATGTAGGGTGCAGAGAGAGTGCCAACCCCTCAGGCCAGGTCCAGTCAAGAGGGAGAGCAGCTAAAACTGCTGGCACAGGGGATGGAGGTGCCAGAGTTGGCACTTGGGCCACAACCATAGGACCTAAAGGGTCACTACAGCTACACACAAGTACAGACTCACCATAGTCTCAGATGCTCCAAGATACCCTAACATTCAGATCCTAGATTCGGCAGCTTAGGATATAGGCTAGGGTTCAAGTGCTCTGAGATACCCATAAATGCATATATCTAACCAAAGGTCCTGGATCTGGAAGCTCAGGGAATCAGCCACTGTTCTGCTGCTCTGAGGTACCCAGGCATTTGACCCAAGGGATCAGAGAATTTGCTGGGGTTGCAGGAAGCCTGGACAGGGGCCTTAATCACTCATCGTGGCTTTACCAGGGCTGCCTTTTGTCCCAACGCTTTGGACTGGAAGGTCCACCCACAAGATCCAGGCAGTGCTTTGCCTGCCTCTTTGGGGGGGGGGGGGTTGAAGAATCCAGCATAGAGGAGATGGAGAGCCACCGGATCAAATCCAATTTCAACTGTGGAATCTTGGGCATCATCTCCAACACTGTTGAGTCTCAGATTAGCTACCAGGGAACTTCCACCTCTGGTCATCACCTCTGGATCCTTGCAAGGGGATCCTTTGTGACCCGACTTGGGACTATGGGTTTTATAGCAAAAGCTTGGGTCTTGAGCATAAAACGGGTGTATTGCCATGCTCCATAAAAGACCTAGTCATGCAGGTACACTGAATAAAGTCAAGAGTATTCAATAGTTCCTGACAAGATACAAGGTAATCTGGCATGATATACAGTGCTGGTCAACAAAAAGAGGCACATAAATCACAATTGATTACTAGGAAATGGTTGTTTGTGTGGTACAAAATTGCTCCCTGAAACAAATTGTCTGCTTTTACAAAAAATTGAAATAGTTGCCAAAGGGACATGCCAACAGAGTGGGGATTTTCAGCTTTGGAGAGCTTGAAACGTATCTTTGACCAGATGCAATAATTCTGAATGGTGGGAATAAAGCTGGAGTTAAAGAATGTAAAAATTTCAGACTAATTCATGTTGAGATAATTATTACCACAATGTGATGTGTCAGTCATTCTGTAACAAAGGATCACATCACTGCAGGGACCAGCACAACATACGGTAGTTTGTAGAACTATGCGGCAGATCAGAGGCCTTATAATTACCCTGCTAACCCTACAACCTGGGTGCATGGTCCCAGAGAATCAATTTTAATCTATCAAATGTCTTAAAAAATACATATACAGTATACGTCGTACATGTTTTACCTCATAGTACCTGAAAAATATGAGCTCATAAAGTGCACACAGTGATAAAATATGCAACGTTTAAGGCACAAATAGATTGAGGTTTTTCAATATCCGCAATCTTGGCATGATCTTTATTTACAGCAAGTTCAGCAAGTTGGACAGTGTAAGAATATAAATGTAGAATTGGTGTATCCAAACAACCAATTTGGCGGTAAAATAAAAAACCAAAAAACAGGCCTTTGTGACATCACAAATCCCAGCGCATTGCAAATTATTCAAAACCATGGGATTTGTGACGTCACAATACCCTGTTTCTTTAAATTCTGGGTTTGTGGGCAAACCCAAGGTTTTGGTACAAAACGCCATGTGTTGTATTACACAACACTGGGTTTTGTCAAAACAAAATGATGACACAAGGGAGGTGTGGGAGTTCCTTAAGGACACCTGCTGATATACAGATGTAGTCCCATGAAACCTAGGTGACCCAGTGCTACACAGATGGACAATTATCACAAGATCTTGGCTGAAAACTGCAGGTCTCCATCATCAAACAGCTGCACAGGTGAAACGTTTGAGTGTGATCACTGCTTTATTGGCCATGTCAGAGAAGCAAGTATTTTCGTTATTTGGCGGGTCGATTTCAATATTGGTTTGTGGCTACCAACCAAGCATAAAAACTCCTGTAGGAAGAATCAAATAAAATATTTTTATATACATTTCCTTTGCCTGCAGAAAGAAATTCAGTGCAGCCACTGTTCACTGCGACGCAACGTCTCACCTTGCAAAACGAAAGTCGTCACTACAGAAATTAAGACCTGAAAGAAAGCCAAGCAGGCCAACATGCTCTAAATTTCGACTTTAAAATATTTTGATCACGATCTAATTCATATCAAGGTTGGTAGAATCAATTTTTTAAAAAAGTGTTGAATGTCTGAGATGTTAGTATATATTTGTAACCATAGCCGCACTGTGAAACCTCAAATGCAAAAACTTGAGTTATTTCATGCATGGCATGTTAATGAAAAATCATAGTTAATATGGCAGTGGTTTATAGTGTTTTCTGTTCATCTTAATGTGAGGTCCATAGGCAAGACCACCTTTATGTCTCATACCTTTCAAATTTCATTATTTCAAATGTGGTTACTCCTTCGAGCATCAGCACCAACAAAGCAATTGACATTGACGTAACAAGAACTTTTTGATATACACCTTTTTTGCACTATGGCAAATACTTTACTTTTTTCCTCGGATAGGATCATATTTCTGCAGGTGTAAAAAATAGTCTTTCCCGATTGACAGGCGAATATTTTTTAGATACATTAATCTCCGAGTTTTTTTTAAATCTTTAGCTACGTTTGCATATTCGTGCCATATATATATATATATATATATATATATATATATATATATATATATATATATATATATATATATATATATATATATATATATATATATATATATATATATATATATATGTATATATATATAATATTTGTATACATGTATACATACATACCTATATAATATGGATCGGGCCTTAAAACGAATCATTGTGGCTACTTCTTGTGACTGTCTCGCAGAACACGGAAATGTATGTGCAATGGCCATATATGTCATTTTACCTATATGTTTATCATATTTGTCGTTTGCCACAATGGTTATTGATTGACACAATCCTTATCCAACCAAATTGAAGTGACATCTGGTGGAATAAATTTACAAACTGGTGTTACCATTTGGCAATATGAATACATAAATTTTCCGTAATGACATGTTACAATTGACGTCGACAACTTCAATTAATCGGACTGTATTTTTCCTTATTGAATGGAACGGAGAGCAAAAAGTAGCGAATGGGCACAATTGTCGACTCTGGTACATAATGGCACATGATTTCTACATATTCATAACGCGTGTAGCACAACATATTTTTTCAGCTTTTTTAACCTTATTGATTGCAGCTAATCAAAAAAATTGAAAGCCCAGACTCCATGTTCTGTTATATTATGCGTGGTGTTTTTGCGGGTACAACTGTATCGGTCGATGGTTACTGGGAAACGTCATGACTGCAGCGACACTCAAAAATATAAAAAGTGCATTTACAAGTGTATAAAAAATCTGATTAAGTGCAGATCGGAATGGCATAATTTTAATGTAGAATTTAAATTACATATCATACAAACATGAGAGCAACCCCATGAAACAAGAATATGTTGACGTGAGAGCAAGTGATTGGCTAAACTAGGAGCATTTGTAAGTCAACATGCAGTATTGTAACATTTATCTTACTCAAACGACCACTTTGAAACGTGTTCATGGGTGAGTGCCTACTAATGGCAGAGTTTCTACTACACCTTTTGAAATCTGTGTTTACTCAGCTATGATATCACGACTTTAGTGAGCCGTGAAATGTGAGATCAAGTGCAAAGGAAAATGGCTTTAGCGTCCCTAAATTGATGGATTTTATTTCGGTCAACATGTAATCAAATGAATGTACAATACAATGTTTCACAGTTTGGAATGTAAATGTCAGGAGGTGGAACAGTCACTATAGAGAGAAGGATAGATCACATTTTCAGGGCTTTTTGTGCTGGGATCTGTAGAACGGTTGAGCCCTGATCCATTTACATTGCCGCCAAGACAATATATTCTGTTGTACCCTTGCTATATTAGCCATTTTGGGCAGATCACGTGTGCTATACAAGACTCATCTAAAAACATGTCTGCCTGATGTTCAAATGCAAACTAGAGTTACAGATTGAAATTACCAGTGGGTGGAGGACTTTATGGCAACTTTACTTTTCGTTTCTTGGTGCAATTTTGAAGAGCTAACTGTGTGGGACTCGTGGTCAAATGTTTTCATTCTATGCTCCATATAGGAAGATGTGGACAACCTTTATGGCTGTGAGTCTTGCACAACCAGACTGAAGCCATTAAATTTTCTTAAGGCAGTGACATTTGACCCTCTTTATTGACTTCAACCGAAGTCTGAACAGAACGATTGACATGTACCGGTTGGACAAAAAGTGTCTGATAATTTAGCGTCACCTTGGCCACTTTGTTAATTGTTTTTGTTCATGGGAAAATGTGACACATAATTGCTTGATTTACTGAACAGAGACTTTTAGCCATTAGTCTATCTTTCATCTTTCAAACCAATATCACAGACAACCACTATTTTGGTACTTCAATGAGCGAAGTTAACCAACTTATATATATAGCCTGACGCTTAAGATAGTCTTGTTCAATGTCTTTCGCTTTGCCAAAGAATAGACCGACGCATATCCCAAAACTTACTCAGAGGTTGCCTTCATTCGGTATACAATACAATACAATACAATACAATACACGATCGATTACATGTTGACCCGTGGCTTCATTTTTTCTGTGACAGGAGGCAATAAGGAAAAGTGTCTTTTTTCCAACTCTTTTCCCTTGGTGATTGGACAGATGTTCGATGGAAAGGACAAGACTGCCTTGAGTAATATATTAACTGTTGTGGATTTAGGTTCAAGCTTGTCAAGTCTTTACTGAAAATATCAAAACTGCAAAGAATTAAAAAAAAGTTCTGAACAAGGTGCACCAAATTTTAACCAACGTCACAGGTATGGCTTAATCTAGGAACTACAAGGCACCTCTAGTCAGCTCTTGAGTTATTACTTGGAATATGTTATACATGATACACCCATATATTGATAATTAATTTATATTATTCCCAGCGATGCATATCCCGCTGGAGAGAAGAACACAACAGCGTAGAACAAAGTGTACACCTGTGATGTTGATCATGATAGCTGGCATATAGATGCCCAATAGGAGCCTGATCGATATACCCTACAGACCATTCAAGCTGCTCATGTGAATTATTCTTACACGTATACCTTGTATTATTTTTAAACTAACACAGGTGCTTGCAGCTGTGCCCAGGTAAGAAATTAAACTGGTGTCATGGGAGGTAATGTGTAAAAGGGGAAAAAAGCAACCATTTCAAACATATTTCAACAAGCACCAAACTTACCTAAGGCCTAACAAAATTATATGTGTGGTTCCGGTAGCCCGACTGACCCTCCTGAAAAGGCCCGGTCCCAAATAAATGTTATGTCAAAAAAAATCCTCTGTGATTACGATTATACTTGATTCTAAAAGGACACATATTAATAATACAAATTGACATGTACAGCAATAGAATTTGGGATAGCGCCAGAAAGGCCGAAGATTTAATCACAAGGTGGTCCATAATTCTTTATATAATACCTTTGATACCAGAAAGGTAATAAATAATATATTATGATACAAAAAGGGTAAATGGCAGTCAATGTAAAAATGCACGAAAAATACACGTTATTGTGGAAAGCAATAAATAAATTATAATGAATTATGGTTCATAGTGTGTTATTTTCCATAGGACTCGTTCATGCATACGTTCACAAACATCAACAAAAGTGATGTGATTAATTACTATTATTGTTATTGTTATTATCATTATTATGTGACCAAATAACATTGACCTTCACCGGTTTCAATGTGTTTTGAGTATTATTCAAGCCTTGAATAGATATGTAGCCTGGTCGTTCAACGGGGATATCAATTAAACAAGTAGCTCAAGTACATTTGATTTAGAGACAGAAAATATACATTTTTATTGTCGATGTTTGAACTAAACTTTTAAGCAACTTATGGTGTATCTTTACTTACATTGCATGTATATTTCAATCAGGTATTTTTCGAAGTACTTGTATATTAATATAGATTTTCTTAGTAAAGTCTTAGTCTTGAAAAGGTAGTCAAAGACATAAATCAAGCGGTATAATGACATGTAAAGTAGGCATCTAGTATGAAAGTGTAAGGAAATTGAAAGACCACCATCTCTGTGAGATACCACCTTCCTGACAAGTGGAAGAGTGAAAAATGGCCAATATTCACAAAAAGTTCTCAACAGTTGACGTCATTTTCGTCCTATATCTTTGACTGGTTGAGTGCAGAAGCTATTCAAAGACAGTGTCTTTAAATTTGTCTTTAATCAGTTTGTTGATGATCATTCCAGTAAGTCTACAAAGAAAGAGACCTCTAAGAATATCAATCATTAGAAAAAAGGCATGGCATTGTCTTAGAAGCAATGGACGGATGCAAAAATTTAAAATTTTGCGCTTTTGGGTGTTTATGGTGCTTTTTGATCGGGGTTGAAAGAAGTGACTACTTAAAGTTAATGCTGATAGTGTCACGGGATATGTTTTAAACCGGCGTCAAAGATTCCTCTCTAACAGAAAAAGAATTATGAAAAATGAACAAGCATTAGTTTGGAAATTAATCCCTGCTCGTGTTCCTCTATTTTGGGTCCTCTTCTGATTGTATACTAATGATGTAACAAATGTTAAATCCATAGTGTGATAATTGCCAGACAAAACGTTACTGTTTTGTATTTTGGAAAAATGCGAATTATAATGGGAATGTTTTGGCATTATCTACTTGCAAAAATCAATGGTTTATAAAACTGGGTCACTTACGTGGAGTCCAAGTGAAACACATTGATTAAAAATAAAACCCCGTAAATAAGGTGAACCTCCTCTAACTCCTTGGTAGCAACTTGTCACATTTGAAACACGTATACGACATCTATGTTACAGCAATAAAAAGGTAGAATTCTTGACAAGTATGGAAGTTTATGTTAGTCAGATAATGAGGAAAAAATATAGGTTTTACGCCAGAAGAGCATCCCTGAAGATGCTAAAATTCTGTCGGAAAATGACAGTAATTAGAGCAAGGCACACTGGACCGTTTGCACCACAGCGCAGCGCGAACAACGGAAATAATTGCGCATAGCACAGAGTCAGTGCGAGGAACTTAGCTTGGTGTCACCGCTTGAGAGCAGATACATGTATATCTAAACGTAATTAATGTGTACTAAATTTAGAGTGGACAAGTACCAATGTATTCCAAAATACCCTCCTGGACATAAATCTGGCTTTTGACATTCACATGGCATTACTCCGATTCTCCGTGGAATAGGCACAGTTTGCATTGCCTGTTCCATTCAACAGTAAAATAGTATGAATGTACTTTCAGCGTGAGAAAAACTGAGTAACTTATATTGATATTTTTCTTATAATTAGTACTTTATTCAATCGGGTGTGCAACCAATTATATACACTGATGTTATCTTTATAAACCATGTATTAGAGTTAATGCGTATTCAGGTGTCATTTGTGTTTTGTATATATGAGCCAGTGTAAGAGATCATCCATAATTTACACTCTTTTGGGACCCCCCCCCCAAAAAAAAAGGTCTACTCTTAATCCAATTAACACTGTTAATCGGTAGCTTATGTGCAAAGAAGTTCGAAAATTAAAACAAGAGGCCTGTGTGAACAGGCCATGCTCAGCTGACCTAGAAATTGATGACACTAGTGACACTGTGGCATTGGGAATAAGTTCGAGGTCATCCACACATTGTGTGTCTGCCCTTAACACAGGACCACCACCATGAACAATAAGAAGGTTCTAACCCATATAGTTCTCAAGTTATCAAAACACAGTTAAATTCAGGAAAGTGAAACTATAACCTTGGAAATAAGGTCAAGGTCACTTATGCACTGTTTGAGTCTGACCCTCATACATGTGCCACTGCATGCAACATCGAAGTCTGAACGGTTTCAGAGAGAAGATTTTTTAAGACTTGGTCAAAAAATGCACACAAAAAAATATCAGCAAAAATCCTAAAATCACTGTAGCATGACCATATGAATACATTTGATACAGACTCACCCAAGGTACATCCCCGCCAAGTATGAAGTGCATCTGACTGATGGTTTTGGAGAATTCGAAAATAGCAAAAAGACATAAAAATTCATTTAAAAAATAGAAAACAAAATTGTACTGCCACCTGCTTAACACATTAAGGTTGGGGTGTCCCCAGAATTACACCTATGCAATTGCAAAGCAATTGGCCAAGCGCTTTCGTCGGAGATTCTTTTGAGATTTTGTAAAAAAAAAAAAACAAAGAAATCCCTAAAAAATCCAAAAATCACTGGACCATGACCATTTGTACAAACTTGGTAGTGAGCCACCCAAGGTACATCCCTACCCAGTTTGAAGTGAATCTGGCTGACAGTTTTGGAGAAGTCGAAAAAGTGAAATACCACTGCAATCCCCATTCACTTACAGAGTAATCAACAGGAATGTATGCATTGACCGATAAGCACCCGAATTGAAAAAACATCGTGAAAAATCAGGGATCCATAGGTACGCAATCTGGTAGACAAATTTGGATGAGCGTTCCACAAGGAACAATTACACCAAGTTTCAGCAAAATCAAAATGACGATTTTCTAGAAAAAAATCAAAAATAGTGAAAACACATAAAATTCCATTAAAAAATAGAAATCGCAACGCCACCTGTTGAGCAAATTAAGGTCTAGGGATACCCAGAAGGTTTCCTGTGCAATTTCAAAGCAATTGGCCAAGCGGTTCCTGAGAAGAGGATTTTTTAAGATTTTGCCAAAATAATCCCTATAGTTTCGATAGTACGCTTGGGGTTATATACTACTCTTTTTAGGAAGTATGAATTGTATCAAAACAAATATAGTATGTCGTAGTATAGAAAGTATCTGAACGATATGAACTTATTCAGTTTCACAGCTGAAGTTTCCCGTGAACATTTTACTGCTTTATTGTGCGTGAATATTGTGTTGAAGTGGTTGCATTTGCTTGTCGCCTATATATACGACCATCAGTCTTTGAGTTGCCATCACGCAGGCGTCGTTGTCCGCAGCTGGTGGTCTACTTTCAATGAATTACACCAACTCGATACTGACTTTCATCCCGAACTCGCGATCACAAAATATTGCCCCTAAAAGTATTTGCTCATCTGTTGAAAGTCGAACAAATTATAGTACTGCAATTAATAAAATATCACATGAACAATACTGCGTCCACGTAGCATTCACATAAATTGAACGGGTTTATTGCCCAAAACAAGCAGGTGCATCCTGTCGGAAATAATGCAAGAGCAACAAGAGGTATAAATTGTATTGTCTGTCCTGAGGCTACTGTCTACAATATGAAGGACTGTCAGACAAAGCTCACAGACGTCAGCAATGCTATATATTCATAACGTTGAAACTCATGATACAATATATGAAAATAGAACGGGAGTATGGCAGACACCACCCATTAATTTTTAATGTGTGAGTTTGCAACTGCTTCAGCGCCCTTTTTAAATCAATTGATCAAAATAACGCTGCTTTCAAAGATAAGTGAAAATAGAATGAAGCATAACAATTCAGTTGTATGTAAAACATATTCATTTTATCTAGTTTGCCATCTAGATACTAATAGTATGCGTTCTTTAGAAATAGAGCGACACACACATATTTACATGGCACACTTGACAAAGTACAAATAAAAGATAACAATATGTCACCAAAAATGATAAATAAATAATAAAAAATTCTTATTATATCTGCAAGGCAAAACCAAACAAGGTAGTGGCTTCTATGATGTTTTAAAAGGAAGTTACACAACAGTTTTTTTTTTCCAAAAAATGTAATGTTGGTGAAAAGTAAAAAAAAAAATGCGCGTAAATACGTCTAATTATACTGTAAGTTTGATAAATCAGCATCCACCAGCGTCGACAGCTCATCATTGGCAGTTGATGACTTGATCAGATGAACATGATCCGTCCACAAGTGTTCAAAGATGTTCTTTTGAGAACGTTAAAATTCTTTTCAAAATTCTAAACATTTACAATTCGAGAACAGGCATCACGGGTTATCTTTTTGGTTTTACATACAGGGTCATTTTTAACATAACAATACCAATTTTGCACGCATAAGTTTGTCTTACAGGTTTCACGGTTCCGTTATGAACTACTCTTTTAATTAAAGCAATTTCTGCTTTGTGTAGTAACCATACCAACTTATTAGCTAAATAATAATATATGCCTTCTCTTTGTTGCGTAAATACCTACATTAAGTAGTCGGCTCTGTCCATGGTCCTCTTGCAGATCCATACCGTATCCTATCATGTTTGCTGCTTATGTGTAGTGTATGCCGGATCTACGAACACCCCAGACTATTTGTTGGCTTCTGTCCTTTGACTGCCTCCTCCTTCTGTTTACTTTATTGTTGTGTGTCCCTCGGTCCTGACCATTCACATTTTAGATATTCTCTGGTTGATTAATTGATTGAATTTATTTAATATATATATAATAATAAAATGATAGAATATATACAGCAAACTAAAATGTAGTGTTTTATAAGTAAAAGTAATGTATCATGGATAACATAAAAAGGACCAAGCACTAAAACCATAAGCTTAATATTGCCCAGAATACCCAAAAGGTCTGGTTGACTTCTTTCGACGGCGCTCCTGTGGATGCAATGAATCGGAAAATGATCATGAAATGGTAAAATATATAATAAGTAAGGTTAAATAAGGTAAGAAAATAATATAAATACGTATGAATGTATTAATTCTTAATGTGTTAAAGATATATGTTTATGAATGTAAATAAGTATAGAAGCGCCGTGTTCAAAGCGTGTCTCTCCACTTATTACAAACATGGTTGCTGGTAACTCATACTTACAACAGTCAGTGTACTAGTAATGCACGAATGGGTTGCCTTTCTCTACTGCTGCTTGTTCAATAAAAAGCTTTTTGACTGCTGCTTTGAAGTTAATTAAACTGAAAAAGCGAGATGAAAAAATATAAAGCAAAACATGTCAGCACCAAGTCAGAAAAACACAAAGACAATCCAAAGAAAATTTAGCAACAACGGAAAAGCTTCGGTTGCAGTAATTTATCTCAATACAGGTCAAAAATCGCCATTGAAATTGATGGCGATCTGTGTTTTGAATCCGAAAAAGTAGCTGATTACATGCATAATCATTTTACTAGAAAAGCTGTTTCACTTGTTTGTAAACTAGTTATTGAATGGGAAAGAGGCAAATTCCAAGAAGTTTAAAACTGTCAGTTTTGTGAAAACAACAATTTTCCTACCTGCTTTTCCGTTTTTGCTCAGGAAACCTTTAGTCTGTGGATGCAATGAAGACCAAAGAATGCGACAAAGAATATTGGACAAGCACCTTTCAATGTCTGCAAGTTACACGCTTACAAGTCTCCAACCTTAATAGTCATCCATAATTAGAAGTATATAACCAGATAAAAATATATTTAGCAGTGATGAAGTAACAAAATCATAAAGAACACTTTTAGACCCATAGCTTAGTAACCTGGTAATTCATATCTCCAAAATGCAACATGTAAAAATTAATTGAACTTGAAATATCACCATGGTGCATATATTTTTACTTTTTTATTTTGATTTCAGCGAAACACTTTTATATGTGACTTTTGTGTATAACGACTAGATTTTAACACAATTCTGTGTGAAACATCTCCTTGATAAAAATATAATATGGAATGAAGGTATTGGTTCTTCTGGTAACTTCGTTGGCGGCATACTGTGAACATGACCGAACAGCAGACAAGATATTCACGACCTATCGATATTTATAATTGTCATCTGCTGCTCCTTTTTTTGATGGTGTTTTCCAATGGAACATCATGGCACCATCAACCGGAAAAAATACCTGATCATATTTGCCAATCCTATTAAAGCACTTTTATTAAGAGGTTTTGTATCTTTTTTTCTATTTTGAAAACTTTGTAGACATATTTTAATGTTCTACACCATCTATGCTGATTATACATTGTATTTTATTGGTCTGAGCCAACAAAACAATAGCGATATGATGATCAGGTGTCTGTTATGAATATGGGTATGCCAGTTTGTTTTGATTTTAGAGGGCACTGTACTCATTGAGTGTGTACCAGGTCACAGAGTTAGCCTGCTTTGTTGGGGTTAATCTCAGGCAGCTTGTGAACAAAGTGTTGACCTACTTTCACATGAATTATTTCATAGTACTGTCTGTACGCATTTCGGAGGTGATCTAGAAAGATCAGAGACAGGTCTCACTCAATGAGCTGGGATGTTTGACTAATTGGAAAACTCTGGAACAATGGTGAGATTTCTCTGTCTATAGATACAAAAAAGCAGCTATTTTCCTGACTGGGAGAGAGAATTCGGAAAGATCTGACAGAAGGTGTGTGACTACAAGCCAGAGGGACTGTGAGCTATTGTTATTACCTGTGGAGTGTGGACAGTATCATTGAGTGGACTGGTATATTTGGTCTTAATTGTACCACATTGGAACCAAACTACAACTCTGTGCGATTTGGATCAGCACCACACCTTTCAGTACCACATTGGAACCAAACCGTACCTCTGTGGGATTTCTATCAGATCATTTTGCACCTATCATAGGATTTGCAAATGTGGGACAGTACCTGTGGATAACCTCACCAGGGATTAGGATTTACCTAAGACTGTTTAACTATTGAAATACCAGCAGAAATAGGTTTACCTACTTTGTACTGATTTTGATCGTTAATATCTTGTTATTGTAAAAGTAATATCATTGGTCTCATTCTTTGTTGAGTTCTGCTAAAAGTTCTTCAGAAGGTGGGCATTGTAACAGTGTCCTATATTATGTTCAACTATAATTCTGTATAATATATTTTTGAAATTGGGATACAATTTGGAGATTGTGGTGCATTTTTGAGCTAAAGTATCTGTAAGTTCCGATGAAATTATAGGGTTTTGCTTGTTGAAAGTTAGAATGAATTAGAAGTGTCACTCCATCAGATTGTCCTAAAATTGTCTGTCCCCCCCCCACTACTTATTTAATTTTTTGTTTTGAGAAAAATATATACGAACATATCAATGAACAGTCTAGTTTATCTTGGTTTATATTATTAATTTTAAATTTCACTTTTGCTGTTTCTATGGGAATCTAGTACTGGTTTCAATGCAATGTTGTCTATGTGTAAAGTTTTAATGACGTTTACGACAATATTTTTTTAATGTTTTTTATTTATTTATTTATTTTTTTAATTTGATCATATTTATTTAAACTGGATTTACCAATAGTACAATGAGACTTATACATGGGTTCTCCATACACGGAGAGACGCATCATATATATACAGAACACACAGGACAATACCAAAGCCATGTTAACTATACGGGTGAATATATAATACAGCAAGATACAACATCTGTGTGCCTGTTCTTGTATATCGGCACTATACAATTGATACATGCTCGATACCAAAAATATATACATGAAATATAGAGTTATGAGTCGGACTGGTGAACAATATGACTTCCTACTTTGTTCTACAAATTAGGAAATATAACGTCTAGTACTGACAACATAAGTTTGTACCACATCAAAAATGGGGGTATTCGTGGCATCAGGTATGAGTCTTTACTACCAAACAGGAGGATTTCAGCTCATTTTATTTGCGCAATATCACGAAAAAATTGGGATGCAGGTGAGTACAAGGAGCTAAAATGGGGGTAACAGTGTCGACTAAGATCTCTCTAAACCGGCAGTAGAGTGGGCAGAAGAGAAAAAAAAAGTCCATAGGGTCTTCGCAGGGATGAGTGCTGAAGCAAGTTGGATAAAGTAATATGTTATTTATAAAGATCATAGTCCAGCTGGGAGACGCCAAAGCGCAGTTGTCAATGACATATGTTAGGAAACCTATTCCCGTGTGAATAGAAGTGGTGAACAATATTTACCGCGAGCAAGGTTTGTTTCAGTTTGGATTTAACGATTTGAAGAAAAATTGAGTCTCTGATATCGGGCGTTAGATTGTTCCATTGCTTGATGGCATCAGGAATAAAGGCACTTTCCATGCGTTGTGTCCTGCATTTAATATGGCGAATATTTCCAGGTTGACGTAAAACACGGACAAAAGTGGTAGGGGTAGACGGTCAGATAGATAAGAGGGCGTCAACTTAAGATACATTTTGTAAAAGAGAATGAGTTTTAAAGGTACACGTCTGTTTTCCAAATTTCACCACCCTATTTCTTATAATAGATTCACACTTGACGTGTTTATTTTGGCTGCCTCAAATTGTATGGTATGATTCCAGGGTATGTGAAAAGCTCTGGCCAACAATTATCAAAGAGGACACCGCCATATTCGTTGATGGGTCACGCTGAAGAGAGATAATCTAGCTAGAGTTTTACGTGAGAGTCTATATTTGAACATACGGAGGAGAGCAATTCTCTGACTAGCTTTGTTGGTAATACGAATAACGTGGGCACGCCAAGATAGATTACTGCTCAAGTTAATACCGAGATGAGTATGAGTACCTCCTTCAGGTATTGCCAATTCACTAAGAAAAACGGAGGATGCATGATTAGGGATTTTGCCGTTCATCAGAGAACAATACAATACAGGTCTTCTTTATTGTCGGAGAAATATACAGATAACATTAGCTCGTCATGAGCTAGTCAGTTAGACTAAATAGTTATGAGAAAAGCAAAATTAACATTAAAAATCAGATACTCAAAGTAAAAGAGGTACATACAGCAGTAGTTATAAAGATTTAAAACATATGCACATTTTAACTAAAATATATAACAGTAGGAAGTTAAAATAGAAAAATCTTTGTCCTTTGAGTTCATCTGGTTTAAAACAAAATTGGATGAATCAACTTCATAAGAAGACTAAGATAGACAACGGTTAAAATGGGAAAATTATTTTGCCGGAATACATCATGATTCGATTAAATTAAGAGTTTCGTCAAAGAAAATCATTTATTTCAAGGGATAGTGGCATCAATGCTGTCGACATATGGCACAGTTGCAGTTTCCGTCCAGTTCCTCCCAAGTTTACATAAGTCTTCGGAATTGGTTATAGTTTTTGGCTTGTCTTTTTTCGGGTGACAAGTTATTCCAAATCTTGGGAGCTAAGTACATGAAGGAGTGGAGTCCATGCTTGATAGACCTGTAACCTGGCTGGTGCAGGGTCATGGGTCCTGACCTAAAGTGATTAGTGTTTACTCGCAGAGTAATTAGATCATCGAGATATTCAGATGCGAGGTTGTTTAAGATCTTTTACACCTGGGCGGCCATGTGTCTCAGTCTGCGAAGATGAAAAGTTGGTATCCCAGCTCTGTCTAAAAGAGATTTGTATGAAGAAATGTGATCATTGAACACAAACCTTGGTGCCCTTTCCATTTTGCTTGTACTAGCTTTTGTTCAATGATGCCATATCAATGGGCAAAAGTTGAAATGGCTAAGTATAAAACTGTTAAAAATTGCCAGCCTGGTTTCAAAACCAAGCAAGTTGGAGAGTCTTTTCAGTACATTTATTTGTTTACCTGCATATTTACAGATTTCATTTATATGGTGTTCATAGTTGGGGATCTTGTCTGGGTTAATACCTAAGAGTTTTACTACCTCTTGGGGTTCTATGGTCTCATTTTTTTATAACAATGGGATCATCCATTTTCTTACCAAGGAAGAGGAACTAGAATTTATTTGCGTTGGCCATTAAAACGTTTTCATGAAACCAATCGATAACAGTGTTGGTTTCTTGCTCAAGGATGTTTTGAACCACAGCTAGATCTTTGTCCATGGCAGATAGTGTGATATCATCTGCATAACTAGTTAATGTGGATAACAGATAAGGATTTCAGGGTATTAAAGATTACATACCACAACTCTCCCCAATTTCATATTAAAGAGAGATTTGTATTGGTGTGATGAGTAGACAGAGCTGGGGTGTTAATGACTTCAAGTAGACAGGTGTCATAGGCGAAGAGTCTGACGTCACATGTTAGTTTATCTACAAGATCGAAAAAAATAATAAAATAACAGTGAGTCCCAAATGGATCCCTGGGGTACTCCAGCTTCAACAGGTACCCAAGTAGATGTCTGTCCATGAACAACCACACGCTGAACACAGTTGGATAGATAGCTTTCCACCCACGATACAACATTGTCCAAGATGCCAAGTTGACTGAGTTGAAAAAGGAGGTCAGGGCGCCAGACCTTGTCAAATGCCTTGCATATGTCCAAGAATACAATTTTCATTTCCTTGGAAGATTCCGTGCCATTGTCTATATGGTGAAGAATATAAACAAGTTGGTTAATGGTGCTGTAATTAGCCTTGAAGCCGGAGTTCTTAGGGGTGAGGAGATTATTCCGTGTCAGATATTCACACAAAACATCAAATACCAGTCTTTCAAGCACTTTGCAAATGTTGCACAGTAAGGAAATAGAAAATAATTACTCGTGATTTGCCTATTTGACTTTTTGAATACTGGGCATTGGTTGGAATTTTTCCAGGATTTAGGAAAATATGATTGGTAAGCGACAGTTTGAAAGGTTTAGTCAGTGTTTACTGAGAGACTCAGTTGTAATTTTGAGTAAGATATTTCCAATGTTGTCAGGACCAGAAGCAGAAGATGTCGGGAAGACGATAACACCTTCTTAACATCATCCTCACTAAAAGTAATAGCATGCAGGCGTGCATCAGTTCCAAAAGAAAATTTAGTGATGGGAGGGGAATCAGTATCAGGTAGAGCTTTGCATTGGCTTGCAATGTAAATGCTGAATACTTCACATTTTGCCGCCAGGCAAGATATAACATTATCATTGTCGATGATGGGGGGTATATCCTGGTAAATTTTGCTGCCAAAGACAGACTTGCACAACTTCCACCATTGCTTGGGATTGATGTCTTTCTCGTGAAGTTTTTTGGTAATATATCGTTAAGTTTTTGACAATTTATCAGATATGTAGGTTTCTGCTATAGTTGCGCCAATACTTTTGATGTCATGGGATGATTTTGTACTATATCCTTCATTGTTCAAGTGTGTATATTTTGTTAACAGTAGATGTCAGTCTGTAAACAGTAGATTAGTCTGTGAAGACATTTTAATAGTTTCTATAGCTTTGTGTATAAATCCACTGTGGATCATGGTCTTACCCTTATTGCAAAAGTGTGAATAATTTCCTGCCAGTTACCTCTTTGATTAACTAGCATCATATTAATATTGTGTCTTAATTTTGACAGGTCGGGAGCTCGAGATATTTTGGGTTTGTTTTTCGTTGTTGAGTGACTCTAGCTTTAGAAAATTTAATGAAGACGACACAAAGTCTTTATTATAAACAGGTCTTTTTACCATGATGGTCAATATTTTATTATCAGCGTGAAGAATCTGAGACCTGCTTACACGATGATGTTAACCAAACGATGACCATTTTAGAGGATACTGCAGCATGTTAATTGTAGATTAAAGTGATGCACATATGACTCCTGGCCAAGGGTGGTATGAAGGTAAGTGCAGACAGACAAAACAGGACAAATCCTCATTGTCAGTATGCATGGTGATAGGTAGGTAACGTGACTGTAAAAATTGCTGCTGTCCGTTAAGCTGCAATGTAGCCGGTAGGATCCTACCGTGAGATCTACAGGTTTAACGTATCAATGTAAATACTACATAAATGTTCATACGCCTTCCCGTTTCCACCGATCAGTTTTCTTTCTGTGCGTTTGGGTCATGCGGAGGTAATTTTACATGCTTTCGCGGTGTCTGGGCGAAAACGGTCTCCACATCTCTTTGCACCGGCATCATTCTTGCTCCCCTCGTGGATTGTGGGCGAAAACAAGTCTGGCAACTGTTCGGGGTTACCATCTTGACCACCTCTGCAGGCGAACCGGCCGGGCATCCTTTTTACGCGAGTAGCTAACGATGTGACTATAAATCTTCGGCTATGTTGTAAGCTTTAAGAAGCTTTAAACCACAAAGTGTAAAGAACTGTGGATGAATGTGTTCACCATCACTTGCGAAAAGCACGTACTGTCTCCACTTTGGCTTGACTAGAAATGGGCAAACAACCCCCTCCAAACTTTTGACGTGGCGTGGTTCATGCGCCCCGAGGCCTTTGCCTAAGCCCACCCTCCCACGCACCCGTCTGCGCAGGGCCACTTGATCCTTTATTAGGTCCATACATATTAAATGTCAATCAGGACAAACATTCACTGTCAAGAAAGTTCACAATGAGTATAATGCTGCAGATATTGAAAACTATCAAAAGACTAAAAAGCTACAATATTATAGGGAAAATTGCCGTATCAGCTAAAAACGGAAACATTAGCAAAAATTGGAATATCTGAAAGATGACCCAAATAAGTGTTGGAGAGTTATAAAAAGAGGAATATTCTACAGGAACCCTTGCAAACCAGTACCGCAAAAGCATGCATTCCTAATAAGGAAGGTACCATTCGACCCAACGACCTTCCTTGGTATACTCCCCTCTCCGTTGCAAAAAGCGTGAGGTCATGCACGCATACCATCCGGTGAAAAATTATAATAGTGGCCCTCGTAACGCTGAGCTTCGGCTACGTATTAGCAGCTTTGCAATCAGTACCAGGAGCATCTCTGTTTAGCTGAAGAGCGCCATAATACCAAATTAAGCAGCTCTCTTAAAAATTCCAAAAAGAAAAATAAGGCACGGTGGAGGACGGCTAAATATTTTCTGAATAAAAACCAGCGTCGGGCAATACCCCCATTGATATGTGATGGAAAACATATATCTGAGAGCGCATCTAAAGCCGAGCAATTTAATAATTTCTTCTTAAGCCAAAGTAACATAGATACACCAGCTGCTGAAATCCCCCCCCCCCCCATTCCTATGTATGTTTTGGGAAATCTGACCATTCTTGACCACGGATTTCTTGACATTTTAAAAATCCTCGATACTTCCAAAGCAACTGGTCCTGACGGCATGAGCAATAGACTTCTGAAAGAAGCTGCTCCCCGAATTTATAAACCTCTAATGAAATTATTCAACCTATCCCTCAACCCAAGTCATTTTCCGTCTATCTGGAAAGAGGCGCACGTTACAGCCCTGCATAAAAAAGGGCGATACCAAACTGTGCAACAATCTTGTATCTCTTTTTAGCTGTACAGGGAAAGTAATTGAAAGAGTAGTGTTTAAACATGCTTTCAACTTTTTTCGGGACAATATGGTTATTTCTGCAAACCGGCCGGCTATATACCGGACGACTCTACAGTCAACCAACTACTTCCCTTGTGTCACGAACTATGCACAACCATTGATGAAGAAACAGAAGTAAGCAGTGTCTTCCTCGATATAAGCAAAGCGTTCGACAAAGTTTGGCACAGAGGTCTCCTACATTAATTAGAAGAAAAAAACGGTATGACAGACAATCCTTTGGCATGGTTTGGCGACTATCTTAATGATCGCAGGCAACGCATAGTTCTTAATGGGTTGTCTTCCAAATAGGGCACCATCACGGCCGGTGTGCTTCAAGGGTCTGTACTAGGACCTCTAATATTTCTAATTTATATCAATGACATAGTTAGTATGGTAAACTCTAATGTTAAATTATTCGCGGATAACCCATCCCTTTATCTTACTGTCGATGACCCAGTCCATGCTGCTACGGTCTTGAATAGTGACCTCACCTCCCTGATGAATGGTCCAAGGAGTTGATTGTCTCATTTAATGCACTGAAGACCGACACTATGCTTATTCTCTGAAGAAAAACACCCCTGATCACCCTCCTCTCATTTTTCAAGGCCACCAACTGGAGAATGTTCCCGAACATAAACACTTAGGGCTTACATTAATATCAGACCTGAAATGGATTTCTCATTTTAAATAAATTGCACTCAAGGCATCCAAACTGTTAAACATCATGAAATCTATCCAGTACCGTCTTGATCGTGAAAGCTTTGAAATAATTTACAAATCTTTCATCCGCCCTATTATGGAATATGGTCTGGGACGGCTGCACCCAATCTGATAAAGAACGCTCTTCTTGAAGACATTCCGCTGACTGCAGCTCAAATTGTGACAGGTGCTATGAGAACCACCCCAAAGGCTAAACCGTACGAAAGAAACTGGCTGGGAGCCACTGTCAAAGCGAAGGGAAAGACCTAGATTTATAACAATGTATAACATAGTTCATAAACTAACACCTACTTATTTGTATGATGCCCTAACCGGCGTTCCATTGGTAGATAAAAACCAGCGTCCAAAAACCAGAGGACGTTCAGATTCTAGTAGAGATTCTGATATGCCATATTTTAATTCCAGGACATTACTTTTTGAGAAATCTTTCTTCCCATCTGCTTTTACTTCATGGAACTTACTCCCCTTAGATACAAGGAACTTACCGACCCTGTCACAAATTAAACAGAGAATTTCGAGTTCGGAAACATGTTATGTCGTAAATCCAAAACTCTTAAATATTGGTAAGAGATACCTGTCCATTTTGCATTCCTGTCTGTGTATGGGCTGCAGTCAGCTGAACGAACACCTGAGTAAGGTTGGCGTTGGCGAATCTGCAAGCTGCACATGCGGCGCCACCACTGAAAGGGTTTGGCACTATTTCCTAACCTGCCCACGATATATCATTGCCCGCGATATCCTCCACACTTCCATCAGTTCAGTGGCACCGTTTTCAATTCGCACTGTTTAATACTTATAGCAGCACCCTGGTTTATTATACTGAATAAAAGGTAAGGAATAGATACATATAGTATTGGATCATATTCAAGTGAGGAATATTTACTTTATTCGTGACTATACAGAGTGTCATATTCCGTCACACAATGAGTTATTGGTCATGGGTACGTACTGGAGAAAGAGCATCGATGTTCCCGGAGTATCAAATATTTTCATACACTTGTGTGTGTTGTAGTTGAAAGGGAAGGGGCCAACAAATGATTTTAAATCGCCCAAGGTACATGAAAAACTTGAGTGTCCTTTACCCGTTCAACTTGTCAAGCTACCCTGGTAACCAGAATCAAACTTCTCATTTTTATCAATTTCTTGGACTAATTTCATGGATACATTAATACAATACAACACATATATGGTGACAAACACCATCAATTTGTTAATAAATTAAGCTGTCATCCGTAACAATTCTTTACCAGCTTTATGTTTTACCTCTGTACGTTTTATGCTAAGTTGGTGGATTTTCTAATGAATGGCTTATGCCCTTACTCGAGGAATACACCTCACTGTGCTGGCTGAGCTGAGCCTCAGATTCTAATTTGATTTGGCTTCTTACCGACACGCTTGCTTATTAGGTCTGGGTGCGAATCCATACATTTTGTTTTTCCAAGAATTTTTTACCTGTTTTTCTTTTCTCTTTAAGACCAAATTTTGCCCGGAGCTTTTCTCGGACACTATTATTATTGTTCGGAAACAAACAAACTTAGCAAGGTGACTGACCTGTACAGCCACTAAATAGCCGTTAAACATTGAATTTAACATATGGAGGTAAGGTTGTCACCTCTGAACGTTAAAATAGCCGCTAAGCGTTAACTTTTGAGGTCACCTGGCACCGCTTAACGTTAAATCACCGCTAATAGTTAAAAACGACAAGGGTGACATGAAACCACTAAACGTTACAAAACAATGCGGATGACATGTTGCTGGCAAACGTTATAAACAATGTCCTTAACGTAAAACCTGTGTAATTGAAACTTTTAGAACTCCTTAGAATACCAGCATTCATTAAAAATAAAGACTTTTGTCATAAATATTTCAATTTGTCAATACACATATGTTTCAACTTGTCGGTATATAAAATGAAAAGAAAGAATCCTAGACCATTTTGTATGGTGCAAAACGCTACGGGTTTTAGGAGTTGGATCCGTTAAGTTTCAGTCACATTCAGGATTTTTACTGCCCTCCTTTATACGACCAGATCCGATTAAAATATGCCAAAAGTCTGATGAAGATCCCATGATTTGTGGCTGGAAATTCATAAAAAACATTTGTTTAATCCTGACTTCAAGCAGATATTGTTCAGCCGTTCCCAGCCGAATTCGTCTCAGTTATCCCGTTCTCACTCCGATTCCGATCCGATTTGTTCCTTTTCGCATCGGTAAAAAACGACGGAATCTGTCGCGACAGCGTCCCGATTCTCCCTAATGCGATCCGACAGAGACAAGACAGTGAAACGACACATTCGACAAGATCTGCATGCAATCTGGACTCAATCGGCACGAGTCGGAAAGCAAAAACTGTCCAGATCATGCCCGTTCCACAGGACACTGTCAGACAACATACGACATTGTTACGATTTGAATCTGATTCAACAGAATCTGTCACGACATAGTCAGGACTGTAATCTGACAAGACAGAATTGGCTGAGTTTCCCGAATGTTAATCTAGAAGCGATTTGGTTTGATCTTTTGCAACCCATATAAAACCGATTACATTTGGTGCCTGCTAAGGCCCCACTAAGGACAACGGATTTTTACAACTCTTTGAATTAACTTTACCCAAGTTACGATCTGACTGTGAACCATGGATTTTAGGTAATATAAACATTTTGCTTCTAAAGCAAAAAACAGTAGTCTTCACAAGTTATATAAAGGGTATTGGATCATTTTAACTGTATTCAGTGTCCAAACACCCCTGCCAGAGTCACCGGCCATGTAATAAGCAACAGCACTGAAAACTTGTGTTAGTCTGGCACAATCTGCTTTGGGTTAAGTGATCACTTTTTAAAAATTTATTGTTCACGTAAAATTGTTAAAAGGCATATTAATCAGCACAACACAGTGACGGTTAGATCTATGAATCAATACA
The DNA here is from genome assembly GCA_964020975.1 of Hermodice carunculata. Classification (NCBI taxonomy): domain Eukaryota; kingdom Metazoa; phylum Annelida; class Polychaeta; order Eunicida; family Amphinomidae; genus Hermodice; species Hermodice carunculata. The sequence goes on from OZ026613.1 coordinate 65,480,304, forward strand.
GCAAAAAATTGCAGCCTAGATAAGTCAGATAGGCTGGACTCACATTTTGCACTGTACAAACATTGATTCTGCTTGGAAACAATTTAAAGGCTTTTTCATACAAGTCATAAAAGACGTAAGATGAAAGGAGAGAACAGAATATTGGATGAGCACTGAATTACCTGAGCTTATGGAAGAAACAGATTATTTCCTCTACTTATCTAAGAAAGATTCTACACGCACTGAACCTAGAAGTAAAGTCGAACTTTACAAAGAATACTGTAAACTGAGAAATAAGCCTCAGGGAGAATGAACTAAAGCAAGATGAGTATTTCCATAGTAAATCTCACAGAAAATGAAAATAACATCAGGAAACTTTAGCAACATCTGATTTCCCTAGGTAATAGCCATAAATCTAAGTCTCAGTCAAATGTTTTTTGGACATAGATGGCCAGTTATGTTTGATTCAGGCAAATGCCCCCCCCCCCGCCCACTTCAATCAATTGCACACAGCAGTTGCTTAATCTCTAGTTAACGAATTTCCCACCCCTCACCAAAATGTTCACACTGAGTCTGAAGCATTCAAAGAATACTAAACTTATGTTGCTCCAAAAACACTGAAACCCCAGAAAGTTGGTGTCGATATACATGTAGTGTTCAAAAATTAAGTGACCTAAATTCCTACAATAGTACAGGGCAACATGACATCCCCATAAAATTTCTGAAAGATGGAGCTAGTGTCTTAAAAACCCCAATCAATCAGATAATTAATCTTTCAATCTAGACTAATACAGTCCCAGATGACCTCAAAACAGCAAAAGTTCAACCGCTATATAAGAAACACAGCAAACATCAAGTGGGAAGCAACAGGCCTCTGAGCGTTCTCACAGCTATATCCAGAATTTTTGGAATGAGCTGAATACACTCAAGTAGAAGGTCACCTCAGCAAGAAGCGCATTCTGTATGACTACCAATCAGGATTCAGAGGCTCTTATTTAACCGGTTCATGTTTAATTTACCTTACTGTCTATATTAGAACTGAAATATCTAAAGGAAGTCCATAACATCCTTCTTAAAAAAAACCTCCAGGAGATGGGCATTGGATCCATGGACTGGTTCCAATCATACCTTATCAGTCGGACACAATTAGAGTCGGTTAACACAACAGAATCAGAGCCGTGACAATCCGATGTGGAGTCCTTCAATGGAGCACTTTAAGACTTTTTAGCCGCTTTGCTATATTTATGACTTGCCCATCAGTGTCACCTGCAAACACTTATTATACGCCGATGACAATGCACTGATAGTGTCAGGGAAATATCATTTTGCCATTGAACAAAATTTAAGCAATGACCAGGGCATCTATTACCAATGACATACATACACAAAATTGTCACTTCACTTTTGCAAGAAAGAATCTGTATTATTTGGTTAGAAGAGAAAATTGACTAAGACGACAGACTTCCGTATGTCTTGTTACGGTTTAGACATAAAACAGGACGCTTATGTAATATATTTAGGTGCTACCATCGACAGCAGTCTATCCGAAGAGTCCATTGTCAACCAAACTATCCAAAATTCTGATTCCACATTGAAATTTGTTTACAGACATGCAGCTTCCTTAATGAGAAAAAGACAGAAAGGCCGTGTCTTTAGTTTTAATTCAGTGTCACTTTGAATATTCATTTTCCTCCTGGTGTACCGGTCTTACTGAAGCACTTAAGAAAAAGGTACAGGTTACTCAGAATAAAGATGTTAGATTTATTCTGGACATGAACCCCCATTTATACTGGTGAGCAGAAGTTAAGCAACCACTCACATAAAGTAAGATAATATATGTTAATACGAGAGATGTACACAAATAAACATTTTATAACAAAATCCGCCAACAATCTCGCTCGCCGTTCTAGACAAACTAGACATTGGTCCAGACACACAACATGTCAATTCACTATGTATAAAGCTATTATTAAGTTACAAGAGCACATTCAGCGGATACAGGGCGTTATACTTTGTGAATTCTTTTGCATTTTATGTATATTTGTTTATTTATTGATTTCCCTAAATACCGGGTGCTAAAACATTGAACCCGGAACCTGTGTTTTAAAATATTTTCTTTCAGATCCCGGCTACCCGAGAACCGTGTCAATGCACTAATGCTGATAAATGTTCACAAGTAAGAATGAAAAGACTATCACAGAAAACCTTATTCCCTCTGTGACTTTGAAAAATAGGTCAAGGTCATCCATATTATGCAGTATTAAACTTCTGAATAAATACGTTCATGGTGCCGCATCATTTAGCTTATTCCTTCTCAACATGTTGAATTTAACGTTTTCAATACATTGCAGTCCATTGCTTTTTTTGGGGGGGGGGGTGTTTTGTTTTGTTTTGTTTTGTTTTGTTTTTTTGTTTTTGTTTTTTTGTTTTTGTTTTTTTTTTTGTTTTGTTTTTGTTTTTTTTTCATTTATTTTTTTGTTTTTCATTTATATTCTATGAGCAACTGCGAAAAATGGCATGCTCCAGAAAAATGCACTAAACATCCTCCAATTTTTATCTGATCGGCCTCACACATATAGAGAGATATTTGCTGGACTCTAGAGTGTCCCCACACCATCTCAAAATATGCAGACCATAGACTGGCTTTGAGAGTGTTATTCTAGAAGCGATTTAGTAGAGCGCTGGTGATTTTATTTGCTGGAAACTCTCTGGAACGATCGGGGTTTTATTTGTTTGATACTGGCAAACTAAATCTAAAATACTAAGCCAAAACGGACTGGAATCTTAAATACAGTCGAGGATGTCCTCTGGAGTGAGCAATGAATTAGTATTAGAGTGCATTAGCCTCATGGGTATTTCTTAGTTGTTTCTGTATCACAGGCTGGAATGTTAGCCCTGCGCCAGTCTGGTGATACAGCTATCTAAGGTTGCATACAAGGAATGCATTATGTTATGAATCCTGAAAATTTAAATACTATCCTATACACTATACGGAAAAGTCCACCCAGCCACCGCTCCCATCCGACCCATGAAGGGTACACCTCATCTACCAAGAAAATAGATTGTACTCCCATTTCTCTTTTCCCCACTTAGGTCCAACACTCTTTGAAGCCAGCTGCTGATCACTGTGCACACACTCTCAGCCAGCTTGCTTATCATTTTCTCTTGATATCTTAATTACTAAAACAGCTGCCGCTTGTCCAGTTTCCTTTGCTTCACGGTACAAAATAGATGTACAAGTTCACTTTCTGTCAGCCACTTTTTATTATCAGTGTGTCAATTCAAAAAAGCATTTTCCGAAAATTAAAATGTATAACACATTTTTGTTTACATTTGAAAAGAAAAGTTACAGGATGAAGCTAACTAGAGCCCCTTATCTATTGCCTAAAGTGCTATCTCATTGATTACATAATAACAATCAGGTAGCGTTACAAGGTGTTGTTTGAAGTCCAGGTCAAGTCTGACGCCTGCAGCCAAGGCTTGCAAGGAGAAATGGGGGTGAAAACCACCTACGAAATGGCTTTAAGTCGGGTAACTTTAGCTGAAATGTACACAGCGTGGTTCTCTAGCGCTTGGGTCGGAGAGAAAAAAATGATCTAGTAGCACATAACAATATTGAGGGTCATCAGGTCAGGAAACAGGCTGTCAACATATGTATGGAATAGCAGAAATAAAGGGATGGACTTTCTGGACGTTCTGTAGAATTCTGAGGACGGACAGAGTTGACGCAAGCACAATGAATCCCATGCAGACACAATATTTCTCGCTGCAGTTGACTGTACATTTTTACAAGGTAAATTGGAATACCTAGGTGTTATGACATTGAAGTCATATTGAGATCTGTTTTCGGACCCTAAAGAGGCAACTCGTCACTCTTTTAAGAGTCGTTGATCTTTTTAAAGACACATAATTTTAGTGACTACATATCCCAAGTGAAATCGTATGTTGTTTGTTTGCTTTATTGAACAGAAATCCATTCGATAGGAGATATGCGTATTAAGTGCCCGCCCAAACTGCATTCCTGATTGACTAGTCTCGCTTGGTGAGATATGGCGAGATACGGGTCATTAGAGTTTCAAGCTTTCAAAATTCAACATACACGCTTTATAATAACATCTTTTAAACTGCGATAGACGAAATGCATATTATATAATTTTGTGGGTCTAAATACAGAAATAAATCACACTCTCCTAAGAGTGTATCATTGGCCCTAAAATCTTAAATAGTTTTAGCTTAGCTGACTTATTAGTCAGCTGAGCATGTCTAATGGTCCTCTGTCCGTTCCAGAGAATTTGCAGCAATTTGGATTTTGAGTGGTTGGGCCTATACATTTTGGAAACACTATAGTCTGTATTTAATGAAGAATATTTCAAAGGTTGAGAGGACAGGTTTGAAACCACCAGTTGCCTTTTGTGTGTGACTGTCTGTCTCAAGTCAGGAGTGAAATTTGTTTCTTCACATTGGTATTGGAAGATGAATGCTGATGCTTTGGTAACTCTGGAATCTCTTTGCTGTCATTGTTGGGTTTAATATTTATGAATATAAGTCATGTTTTTTCACATAAGTGTATCATACTAGAGATCTCCATTATCCGCCGGTCAAAAAGTTTCGACTTTTGGAGTTTGATAGTTGCTTAATTGTTTTCAGGACACGCAATTGTGCCAATATTTTCACGACTTTTGAACTTTCAGAGGAGACAAATATATTAGAACTTCTGGACTAAAACGTCATTGTTGCTAATCATGTTGCTTTCTTCTGTATATAAAGTAACTGTAAATATTCAGATGTGATGACGGTAAGGCCAGCATTGATATATGCCATTTTATTTATCCACGATTGTTTGAAAATTGTATAACATGCGCTAAGTTACATGTATTAAAGGTCATCTGTTCTATTGAAGGTATAAATGGTACACTTAAAAATCGCAATCGACTTTAAAACTCATGTAGGACCATTGTTGTTCAAATCAGAACTGGACATCCCCCCCAAACACACACACACACACACACACACACACAAACACACACACAAACAAACAAACAAACAAACAAACATTTTCAGCATATACGAACATTTACAGTACAATCTCTAATTAAGACCACCTCCATGGAAGAAAGCATTTCTATTTCACACCACCAACTCCAACCAATTTTTTGTGTATCCTTCATTAAATAATCTCCCAATTTAGACCACCCTCCTATTAAGGCCACATTTTTCGGCCCCTTAGGTGATTCCACTGTACTGTGCTTGGTAGAGTTTTGCAGTTTCGGAAATTCCGGAAGAAGAGGATTCAGTTGAGATTTAAACTTAACGGAATAATAAAAAGGATCTTTTTATCGTCTGGATGCAAAAGTTCGTTGAATGTCGTATGTCTTCTGACAAAGATTTTTGTATTTTATTTCTATGTCTCGAAGTGGAAGTGATCCGATCTTCTAAAAAGTTGAACCAATATATCACTTACATTTAAGTCATCAACCCTATCGATTTTATAGAATTCCTTTTAAAAACCCAAAATTATTTGCGTTCATAAATCTTGTTTTTGTTCCTTCGGTCACATCTAGACTGGTTCTAAAATTTGAATGAAGAAGCTACCGAACAGACAGACTGAACAATAGACTCGTGGGTAGACCGACCGACAGACAAGTAGATGGACCATTTTCAAACATTTCACAAAAAACCGATAATCAATGCATCAATGTCCGTTGTTGCTCTTTGCTCCAAGACAAAGAATAAAAAATACAGTGGAGTGGTCCTTCCTTTGAGAGACCGTCCCCAGGGCAGGTCCAAAGTGGTCACATACAGCAGGGGGTCTCTCAATGGCGGCCAAATAACACGAAAAGTAGAGCACTTGGGGCCTGATAAATGTGGCCTTAACAAGCCCTTAACTGATCTTCAATTGGAGACTACTGTGATGCATATTTCCGACGAAAGAGAGAAAGATAAATACAAACAAAAATACACATAAAGACAAAAACAAATGGTACAAGTTCCACATATTTGTCAGAAGAAAGAAAATGATCGTGTGAAGAGCAAAAAACGTATCAAATATATCACGTGTATCAAAGTCATCATCCAAGAAAGTTTGACCAATGTTAACATGGTAACACTGTTGTAGTTGCGTGGTCACAAAATATGTATATTTTCGGTGCTCCTTTGATGCAGGTGGACTTGTACATGTACAGTCGCCGATCTGGGGCAATTCCAAACAGAGTACTCCATTTGTACTGAAATGAGCTGGGCAGTGCCGATTATGCCATTAACGCATACCTGCCTCCATTGAACCATTGGGGGGGGGGGGGGGGAGGCGCTTTGGTACAGTTGGTTTGTGCGTTTCCCATTTTCGGCCAGGTGATTGATGCCGAAGGTTGCTGGTTCCGTGGTCACAAAATGTATAGGTACTAAATTGGTTATGAACCGCTATACATAGGCTTAAGAAAAAAATATCTCATCAAGCTTGCTTTGTCATGCACTTCCAAATTGCATGAAAATCTTGTTTTGGTAAAACAGAGTAAAACTACAAAATTAACGTTGATTTATGTAGCATTTGTCTTTCTCGAATGCCAAGCACATCACTTAAATATGAATTTAAAGAATAGTGTCAATAGACTATTTTTTATGGTTAACGAATGGCGCATTTAACGTGTTGCGGCGGATGCGATTTTTAACGTTTAGTAGCGATTTTAACGAAGAGCCACCTGTAAAAGTTAAAAAGTTTAGAATTTAACGATTAGTGGTGGTTTTTCGTTTAGCGACTGTACATGACCTAACAGTGAAATTGTGCATACTGTCTGGAATTGTCAAGATGTTAAAAATTATGCAAAGTAAGAGCAATTTTGAAACCTCCATATCTTCCAAACTTATGCAGATAGGCACAAAGTTTTAATGTGCATGTACAGGGTTTGTCACACCTGCCAATATTATGGACAGGAAATGAAAGTTGTAGAATTTAAATTATGGTAATGAGGGGCATGGAAAAAAGTAAAAGTTGAATATATCCAAATCTATCAAAGATAGAGATAGCATTCCAACTTCAATTTTATGGGTTTCTGACAAACCTGCATTCAATGAGCCATGAACCAAAGTTGTCGGATTCTAATTTATGCAAATTAAGTGAATATGCAAAATTTAAATCTTGTAAAGCTTCAAAACCATTAGGAATGAGGTGCCATTCCAACTTCAATTGATGGGTTTGGTACATAGCCGCATCCAATAAACCAAAATTGTAAAATTTTAATTTATGCAAATTAGGTGATTACAGAAAATTTAAATCTTGAATAACTTTAAAACTATAGTACATAGAGGTGCCATTCAAACTTCAATTTTTAGGTTTGCAACATAGCCACATCTAATGAACCATCAAACCGAAATTGTAGAAGTGGAATTTATGCAAATAAGGCGAATACACAAAATTTAAATACTGAATCGCTTTAAAACTATTATAGATAAAAGGGCAATTTCAACTTCAGTATATAAGTTTGTGACATAGGTACATCCAGTGACCCATGAAGGTGACTAAATAAAATCTAAATCTTCAAAAGTATCATACATAGGCGTACAATGCCAACTGCAAATTGTAGGTTTGTAACATAACCGCACCCAATGAACCATAAACCAAAATTGTAGGTTTCTACTTTTCGCAATTTAGGCGAATACACTGAATTAAAATGTTGAATAGCTTCAAAACCATTATACATAGTTTTGTCATTCAAACTTCATTTTATAATTTTGTGACATGGCCACATCCAATGCACCAAGAACTAAAGTTGTAGCATTATAATTTATGCAAATTA
>OZ026613.1:65488272-65540129 GCA_964020975.1 Hermodice carunculata
TTTTTTAAATGAAAATAACATTATCACATAATCAGCCATTACATTGAAGAATGACATAGCAGCTGAACAGCCCATACAGGTTGTAAAATATGTGACCCGCTTTTCCTGCTAGCTTCTGTTACCTCTAATACAAAATTAAAATTTTCACTTAATTGTATATTTAGTACCTATAGTACACATAGTTTGCGTATCTGTAATGGTGGTATCAAAGTTACATCATCTATATATGCTGAATGTAACTGCCCATCATCAAAGAACAGAAGTTGTGCGCTCTTTTGGCCTGCTGCACAGTTGTAAAAAATGACCACAACACTTCATTGAGAAATCACTTCACACTACTCAAGTCATCATTGTGGCGAAATAATAAGCTAAATAAACATTGTCAAGGATGAAAAGTGGCCAGAAATACAGGCAGATATCATTAGGTTGCAGACAGCTGGCGTAAAGCTAACTGGTTGATGTGGATTTTATCGCTGCCTGAACAAACTCCCCATCCTTTAATCACTGATATTTCTGTTTTAAAAAAAACATACATTCCCCAATTGACCTTGATATACAGAAGGTCCTCTGTTACAAAAAGAATCTCGTTCAGAAGCCACACTATAGCTTTGGGCTTTATATGAGGCTGCAATCTCTAGCATTTTGATCAAATGAAAAGCAGTGAAGCAGTACTGCTACTTTAAGTCACTCAAGTATGATCAATATCAGATCAATGCAAAAATGGAACCAAGTTTATAGTTCAGTCACTATTTATCATATAATGGAGAGATTTGTTTTTATGCCAATTGTGAACTCATATCAACAGTTTGTAATACGTCGAGTGCATTTTTATTTGTATATTTTAGCCATAAATGAATAAGGTATCCTCATGAAACACAACCCGTCTCTTTTTATGTGACCATGTTATTCTGGGACAGTCTCAAGTATCATATAAACAGAGCGCACAGCCATATCCCTATTAGAAGCAGCACCGACTGCATGATCTTGATTCTGATTATATATATATATATATATATATATATATATATATATATATATATATATATATATATATATTTATATATGAATGATATTGTAATAAAAGTCGCGTCTTGTGATACAAAAATGTATGGTTCTGCCACACCACAATAGAATGCCATCATAGCCAACAGTTATAGCTATCACGTGACTGGTGAACGGGAAAACATAAAACAAGTGGTGCTGTGGCTCAAGTAAGGAAGATAATGTGTTGGCGAATTAAGGTGTTTATTCTAACCTGCACAACTAACTCTGCAATAATCCTTTATACATGTCCTTAGAATTTGAAAAAAAGTCTTTTTTTTTGTCGGAATGTATAAATCTGAACAGGGCTACTGAAAAAACGCATGGTAACGTGACACTGACCTACTATGTAGGCCAAAGGCAGGGAATTATGCGGACTACTCACAATGTCCCAGCAGTTGAAAATATATCAAAATAGTTACGATGAACAAAGTTTGTACATTGTGGCCACAATATTCATTGCACCAATTGTCCACTGCACTGTCACTTGTGCGGTACAGTACACTACAGTACATTACTGCACGGCATAGTACTGCAAAGTACCATACAGTAATGTACATTATAGCACAGTACAGTACTCCACAGTGCGGTACAGCGCAGTAGAGTTTCACACTGAATTCATGAAATCTGGTGAATAGTCTTGCGTATAGCATACATACTTTATGAGGTGATGATCAATCGAATTTTTTTCTATTGATAAACTGTCTTGCACACCTGTATGTTTTATGATGATCTATTATGTTTGTGCATGGCACAGAGAGGTACAATTGGGTTAATTTGAGTGCACATTTTAATGTGGCATATCAACTGGATTGGTCTTTCCCTGTCATGGTCTTCCAAATATGGATCTGTATGATAACACAGTGTGATGTTTGAGCAGGACCATTAAAATGACATAATTTGGAACATGTTTCAAATTAGAATATATCATGTTTCATCCGATCGAAACTTGAACAGTATATTGACTTTCACTGCACAACTATTCCCAACTCCATCAGAGAGAACAAAAATATAAAAGAAGATCACTTTGACATTTAATCAGCTATGAACGAGTGTAAATAAATGGGGCAAACAGTACATTTCTCTGCTTACCTTTTGCAGCTTTTTAATTTTGTATTAAATAACATCCATGTATCATGACTGGCTTTGATTTTATATGAAATTTCATTGTACAAATATACCTATTCAAACCTTTGATAATGGCCAACAATTGTGTAAGCTCATGTTGCACACACTACTCATCATTTAAAAATTTGAATATGCTCCATGGGTTTGAATGACATATTGTGTTCCTCTTGTTTGGAATCCAGAAATTACTAATGATAGAGATAAGGTGATACTGTACTTGTCTGTTTCTACATGGTTGTGTATTATTCATCACGAAAAAACATCTCATCGTACACATGGAAACATACAATGTAGTTTGTCTGGCTGCTTGCCACATACAGTCTGGACCAAAAATGATAATAGAAATTAAACAAAATTTTGCAAAGAGGAAAAAAAAACATTGACAGTACCACTCAATACATGCCTGAAGCAGCTGTGCAGTCCATGCCGTTGGTCAGTTTCAACTAAAAACAAACTTAGGTGAGGACATCACAGGGTACCAGTATAAACAATATTGACCCTTTCCTGGTCGGTCCCCCCCCCCCCGGGCCTTGATGTGCATTATCATCTGCCGTAGCGTTATTACTGAAATTTCTTGTTATCAGAAAACATTTTTGCTGAGATTTGTATGGAAGATCATTCATGATGGCACGTCCCGAGTCAACAGCTTTACGTGGCATGGCATAGGCACACTGTGCCCAGCCTATGCCATAGACAGCTTCGTCATACTCAGAGCAGGGATGGGTTAAGGTAGCATGCGGGCTATGCATTTTTTTTCAATGCTCTTAATTGCCAGCACTGTGGTCCTCACTCATGTATGTTTGGTTTGGACGCACTTATATCATGTTAAAAAGATTTGGAGTGAAATTTTATGGAAAGTTTACATTGATTAAAAATCAAGTAAATTTTACGGAAATTAAACAATATTTATGTATGAGATTCTCAGTAAGATTGCTTAAGGTTAATACCTTCAAAGCTGAGCTTCCAATTATGGCTATATCTAGTCTTTGGCAATCTGCAACAAAATAGTTTGCAGCCACGCATGCAGGTAACTGAAAAGAGTAATTACAGTGTTGTTTTCTGAACAGCCATTGACATAAAGTGTTAGTTCAAAAACAACCAGTCGCACGAGAGTCTCTCTCTCTGCCACATCTCCAAATACCATTCAGGGTAGAAAGTCATCAACTGGAAACCAAAGGGCACAGAGAAGGCATTAAGTCATTAAGCAAATGCCAATAGTAAATTAACAAGTCTGCTTAGATGGGGCTTTCCCCCAAAAAAAAAAAACTGCTGTACGAGTAAAGGTACACGGACGACTGAAGCTCTCATACTAGCTGGTAGATAGTAATAGTGTAAGGCTGCTCTGTTAATGAGCAATGCCCTGTGGAACTTGAATGAAAAACAGCAAGGTATATATGGAACATTTTGGGAAAATAACCAGGTTTTACAATCCAGGTAGGCTCCTGAGTGGATGTCTTTTTTCTCTGCAGAACAGCAAGTTCTGCACATATATTTAGTGCACAAACAAGCCTGCTTTGTTTACTTTGATTATTGAGGTTAAAGTCTATGGACCAGATTTTGGCCAGCTTGCCAGGATACTTTTACACATTTTGTGGATATTTAAAGTACTGTTATGGACTCAGAATACGAATGCCGAACAATTCAATGCCCTGACAACTTACTTACTGGGACTGTATAATCATTTTAAAGCAGCACAGACCACATTCCATGCCCAACGAACCCAGCAATGGCAGGCCCAACAAAGGAAGGAGACATTATGAAGTCTAAGTGAGAGTTTGACTGCCTGCGATGGACAGCTCAGTTTGCTGCAGAACATTCTTTATGATATAGATCAGATCCTACTGCAACTGCAGCAATGCTGGTGTTTTATTTCTCACTACCAGAGCTACCTGTGGGTAGGTAGTTTATTGACAGCCAACCTCAGGATAGACCAAATGTTCCTTGGGCCAGGGTCTCTGCCCACATTAACTTATTCCATACCAGTCCCTGATTTTTCCGTATATTTATTTAGATTTAAGACGACAATTGCATAATTAAATTCTTTATGAAAAGAGCTTTCATTCAAGTACCAACATGCCTATAGTCTTAAGCCAGTGGTTCTGGCACTTCCAGGCAAGTCATGCTGCAGCTGCCGCAAGGGTAGCTGCAGCATCGCTTGCCAGGCAGTGCCAGAACCACTGACCAAGGCCTGTGACCATAGTACAGAATGAGTTAAAAGAACATTTTGGTATAGTTATGTGAATGAAAAGCTGAGAGTTATAGTGGAAGAACTAAGCCAAAATAAACAAAACACCAGCCTCGTTCACTTGTTGATTCAGGGAAGCCATGCAGAGACCCTATCTCCACCCTCACACTGATGATGTAGAATGCATTGTACTATGACAGTGCGTGTGGGTCCTGCAAGAACTGGCAAGGAAGTTAATTCTTGAACTGACACAGCGATCATTAGATGCTGCAATGCAGCACACACAATGTATGGAATCTGGGATGGAGCAACATGTGAGATTTAACCGTAATGAACACATGGAACAGCCAGTTAAAATAGCTTATATAAATGCCGCGACAGCCAGCAAGAGTCACAGTGACGTGGTTACCGTGTTTAACGAAATACAGGAAGGTCACGAAAATCTGTCCACATGCTTGGGTCGGCTAGAAACCAACAGATCAGCAAATGTCAAACACCCCCTAGGATCATAGTGGTGCACTGGGCTCAAGATCAACGTCAGACGAGCAAGGACAATGTTGCAGCTCAAAGCCCATAGTTTGTTATATGTGTTGGTGAATTGACAACCGTATTGGATGTCCTCAGTGATCTGCACTACCAAAGACGGGATGGCAACTGACAACCACAATACGCAGGGAAGCTATAGGCAGCAGGGTTGGAGTACTTAGGATCCAGATTGGGTTTGTCCATAAGAGTGGGAAATGTAAGTATGACTTGCATATACACTCGAGCTAGCATTTTCCTGCAGCGGGTGGACACACAAATATAAATAGAGTAAGGCTGTTCTGTTGATTAGCAAGACCCACTGCTATTTGAGTGAATAAACAGCAAAATATATTTGAAATGGTTCGGGAAAAAAAAGCCTTTACCACATAGCCAAGCTCCTTTGTGGATGGTGTCATTTTTTTCTGCAGAACAGAGATATTTCTGAGTGTATCTTTTGCGCACAAACAAGCCAGCTTTGATTATCGCTGTTGAAGTCTATGTGGCTAGATTTTACAATATGGAATATTTTCCGTTTCTCGTGACTTCTTTGGTTTTAGAAATTGAGTGGATGAGTGGACACAGCTAAGCCAGACTATTTGATAATCTGACTGAGCGTATGAGATTTCATTGTGCATCCAAATTAATTCGAGGCTCCTAAAGAAATTGCCTACTGGATTGTCAACTTTGGCAGTCGTAAGGACTGCAGTTGTCCGACTTGTTGACCACTACAACTGGTCAGCGTTTTTACTTGACTCCTGCCCGTCATGGTGGGTGGAGGGTACAGCGGGAGGGGGCCCAGTGGTTTGACCGACCCCTTCGGGGATAAACCTTCAATAGAATTTATCAGTATCGTACCGGACCAGCAAACATCAAGAAGAGTCTCACCGCAACTTGGACTTTCAGAATTTGTACATGTATTATGATTATTGTTGCATGTCATTGATTCAAAATTCAACATTTAGATCTGAATGTATGTATGTATGTATGTATGTATGTATGTATGTATGTATGTATGTATGTATGTATGTATGTGGGGGTGTGCGTGTGTATGTATGTACTGAATACTTCATTACAACATTGGGTGTCTCGCCACATTTGAGGCTACAAACCTTTGCAACTTAACCCCTAACATGAGTGAAATCTGGCAAAACAGCAACAAACACAACGGCGATCAATATCCGTTGCAATAGCAGAAGGTAAAGCTCTCAATTTTGTCTGCCACTTAAATGTTGTTCATACAATATATATATATATATATATATATATATATATATATATATATATATATATATATATATATATATAGTGATCTAAATATTGTGATTTTAATTCTGTGCAATAATATTTTCTCCATACAAAACTGTCTTCTAGTCAGAATGCAGGTAAAGCGCCGCCAATGCGATACGCCCACATCGCATAAACATGCTCAGCTTCGCAACTTTGAAAAGCACAATGCTACTAGCACTAGTACTAACCTTTCATGGTTAGGGAAGGTCTTGGTCTAAAAATTCTAGATGCACCAGAACGGAACGTATCTGATGTCATGTTGTCTATCAACGTGAACCTTGTTGAAAACTGTTATCTTGCCCTGTTTGTAAGATACCCTTCAGAACCACACTTTCCGTAAACCTCAAAATTTTATTTTGCCCTGTATGTCTCATTTTTATTAAATATCAAATTTGATACTTTTAGCCGGCACTTATCTTTCAGCATTATGGCCACGGGGATAGTATTATTTAGGGTATATTTAAGCATTAAATGGAGTTTAAGGAGAGACACGGGGGTGGGGCGGGGAGGCAGATGTGCGAGATTTTTTATTGCTTCCGGGCCTCCTCATCTCCCGCGTCTCCTTTGTCTTGCGTCATTGAGCAGGTGAGTAGCGCAACGTGCACATTTATGACCACGGTGATAGATTTATTTAGTAATGATTTAAGATAAATTCTTATTTTTAAACTTTTACAATGAACGTTTCATCGTAAAAATCTTTATTTACCAACCTGCATATTTACCTACCTACCTACCTACCTACCTACCTACCTACCTACCTACCTACCTACCTACCTACCTACCTACCTACCTACCTACCTACCTACCTACCTACCTACCTACCTACCTACCTACCTACCTACATACATACATACATACATACATACTCACCATCTTTCCATCCGTCTACCCCTGCACATCCTGGCAGTAACGAGCCGGGCAGAACCCTTGGTGTGTCTCACTTTTTTTTTTCACACAGTTTGTTGTGAGAGCACATGCATCAACAGCTTTAAGGGCCACAGTGTCAAAGCGTTGGTTTGGATTAAAATTCACTTCGATGGTCGCTTGGCAGTTAACTTGTCAGAGGTTTCCGACCAAGATACATTGAATTCTTGTTGTAGCAATTAAAAAAGACCGAAGATTTGGGGAATTAATTTTTAAATTTGATAATTCATGTTTTTAGCTGAGGCGAGAACAAACCAGACAGAAATGATCTGAAGCACATACGGGACGCTTATAGAAATCTAAAACAAACAACCATAAAATCCAGGATAATGAATTAGACAGTATCAGACTAGATGATATAAAATCATGCATTATGAGCGTTACAATACACACTGCAGATTTATTCCGCTATCCAGGTCCCACACTGCCTGCGTGACCAACCAGCCGTCGTGTTATCTCATACAG
The DNA here is from genome assembly GCA_964020975.1 of Hermodice carunculata. Classification (NCBI taxonomy): domain Eukaryota; kingdom Metazoa; phylum Annelida; class Polychaeta; order Eunicida; family Amphinomidae; genus Hermodice; species Hermodice carunculata. Next base: position 65,495,828 of record OZ026613.1, read on the forward strand.
GATTTAGCAGTAAAAATGATTATGCTCTCACTTCTGAGACCAAAGTCAGTCCAAATATGGATTTTGGAGAAAAATCTCATGAAGTATACGTTTTTTCTGACAACTTTATGAATTGAGTCCAACGGGCATTGTGCTTGTTACAAGAAGACTTTATAGGTAGATCTTGGCCTAGGGCGCAAGTTTGTGTTTGTTTATATACCTTCTACGTTCGGGTACAGTTACGGTTTACTGAGGACAGCAGCATTATTTTGGGTGAAATTTTGCTGTTTAGCATGAAACTCCCAAGATGACATTTGGCAATTATGAAGATGAATATGTTCAGATTCCTCCAACGTTGTGATTTTCTAAAACAGTTATAGGCATATACTGCATTTTCCATGCAAAATTTTCTTAATCTCCAGAACTGTACATTCTCTCTTTCAAAAGGGTTAATACACAGCCGTTCTTTCTGCCAGATGTGCATCGACCCATAGCCTGATCAATTGCAAAGCAAACTTGTGAATTGAAATAAATGCAATGCTTGCCCCTAGAAACGCACCCCTACCCTGCAGGGGTCAGGTTTACTTGTAAACATATGTATCCGATACTTTGACACTGAACATGTCCGACAGGTAAAGTAGATCCAGAAGTAGCTCTCCAGATTCTGACCCCTAAACTATTAGGGGCAACAGGGTGAGCCAGGAGACATTGAAATAAATGCACAATTTTCATCTTTTATCACTACACAACAACTGACCAAAAAATAAAAGAAATCATTACTCTACCTCAAAACTACCCTGCCTCTACTATTTAGGGAATTTTTCTTCTTTCTAGAATACATTTCTCATTACATGTACTATGGATAAACCAAAACAGTCATCAGACTGGATTTCTTTGAAGTACACTAGCTCTTTTATACTGATTTTTTTTTACGTAGATGAAACTCATCATCATTATCATCATCATCATCGTCGTCGTCGTCGTCGTCGTCAGCTTAGTATACTTAATATTTCCAAAATATAGAAAATAAAAGTCCATGAGACAAATAAGTCCCTAATTCACATGAAGAAATTGAATGACAGAGTTAATAACTAAAATAAAACAAACTGAAAAAAGACAAGTTGCAGCAACATGGACAAACTGGATTTAGATGGATTACATTATCATCATGCACAAAATGAATGAATATGTATATATATATATATTCAAATACCTGAGAATGTTCAAATGTTCTCATGAATCAAATTAGTGAAAAAATGAACCAGATATTGAAGTTTACTTGTACAATATTTATAGAAAGCGAGTCATCACGTGACAATTTTATTGCATGCATACTACAGGAGTCAAAGAAATACTTCCTGGTCCTTATTTATGTTATGTCACAATAATTATAGGAGACACTTTATCACGTGACAGCATCACTGCATATGAGCTACAAGAACCAGGAAATACTCTCTAACCGTAACTTATGTGCACGGATATGTTTGAAAAGATGCACTGAATGATATCAAACTATATATGTCATCCACTTGCTGATTGTGTAAACAGACATAAAAATTCATATAACCGACAGTCCAGAATTGCATGTATCTACATAAAGATCTGCGTCAAAGTACAAGCCACAGAACACCTGACTTAACTTCAAATGTACAATGCAGTATCCAGATGTACACTGGGTGCCAATTTGTAAAGAGCCCTCAGAAGTTGAGAATCAAAATTCTCATTCTAACACCAACTATCCATGTGGATTCCAATGAAAATTCCAAATAACCCAGGCAAGCATCTGAGGCCCAATCTCCGTGTCCCTGTATAGGTTACCCTGGGACTCCTGCTTGAAAGGCAAACGGAGCTCCGCACCTTCTGGAATGCAATAAAACGGAAGAAGGATTAAAACTTGCAAGTCCCGACACAAGCTTCAAAGTACATGTACGAGCAAATTTGTACTCTGTGAGCACTAAAACACTTAGGCTGACAGCAAATGTGGAAGCTGGCAGGTTGGCACTAGAACCATGTCCGCTTATCTTTCAAAGGCCAAAAAAGGACAAGGGGAGGGGGGATTCGGAATCCCTAGCAAAAAGAATCTGCAAAACGAGAGAGAGAGAGAGAGAGAGAGAGAGAGAGAGAGAGAGAGAGAGAGAGAGAGAGAGAGAGAGAGAGAGAGAGAGAGGAAGAAGTTTGACTGTATTATTTTGAAAGAGGTTTACAGGACCGTAGTGAGCGCATAGCGTCCATCGTGAAAAACTTGCTGCCCAAGCTCACTGCTAAAAATAAAGAAATATCCACCATCAGAGCCATGATAGTCCTAGACATTAATTGTGCATAAACAAAAATGGGCCATCATTATTTAAGGGCTTGAAAGTATTATCATCTCATTTATAAAGCTGGATCAACACAATGATTGGATATCAGCTGCGAAGTATTTTCAGGAACATCTAGACAAGGTGTCACTGTCTCCACAGTTACCACCTGTCACAAGGCAACTGCAAATGAAGTCACGGACAACAGACACGGCGTCCCAGTGAACATAAAAAAGTAATCTAGGGTCAGATATCTGAAACCATTTTACCCCAGGAGAACCAAAGAAAAAGTAACTACACACTATTTGGGCTGTATGGATCTTGGCATCGATTTCAGTTTGGACTGAGTGCATACACTGAACTTCATGTGAGAGAGAGAGAGAGAGAGAGAGAGAGAGAGAGAGAGAGAGAGAGAGAGAGAGAGAGAGAGAGAGAGAGAGAGAGAGAGAGTGAGAGAGAGAGAGAGAGAGAGAGAGAGAGAGAGGAGAGAGAGAGAGAGAGAGAGAGAGAGAGAGAGAGAGAGAGGAGAGAGAGAGAGGAGAGAGAGAGGAGAGAAAACTGGCTTGCTGATGATATTGAACAATTTAAACACTTCGACTCAGACAAGGTCCATGCATGTACACCTTGCACTTCAGGACTTTGTTTATCCCAATTCAAAGTTACACCCTGATGGGTACCTGTATTCCTTTTTTTTTCTGGTTAACAGATGTCTCAACGTGTATTATTCCTCTTGTTTCATGTTATTTTGTACATGATGATATCCACATGTATTTACTTGCTTGTTAGCATGGTATGCTCAGTTGGTGCTTCCACTGAAACATCCGATTATTCATACACTTTCGGTTTTTTTATTTTATGCTCAGCCCTCGACTATCCTCCTGCATACTCTTATGCATACTTGTTTCTCTCCAACTATATGCTAAGTATATTATTATATTCTTCCAACTGTATACTTCAATTGTTTGTCTCTATTGTGTGCTCAGATAATGATTATTCTGATACATGGAAACATTTATACTTTGGTTTTCTCAGACAGTCTGCAGTTTATGATTACTCTGACGTATGTGAGTCATTCTATTCATTCTTTCATACTGAATGTTCAGTCCAGGGTTATTCCGATGCGTTTGAGTATCTGTTTTCTGAGATTGTATGCCCATTTGATGATTATCACAGTATGTCTCAATGCTTATATGTATGTATGTATGTATGTATGTATGTATGTAGGTAGGTAGGTAGGTAGGTAGGTAGGTAGGTAGGTAGGTAGGTAGGTAGGTAGGTAGGTAGATGGGTAGGTATGTGGATGGGCAGGCAGGCAGACAGGTAGGTAGGCAGGCAATATTGCACCCTTTCATGACAACAAATGCAAGAGCAGATGCTTCTAACTACACGCAATATCATTAACAGATAAGCAATGTTTAAAAAGTTACAATTCGAAGGGACGTTTTAACAACCTTTGAGGCGTTGTTGCAATCTGTTTGAATGGACTGTTAAGCAATGTGCATGATTTGGAAAAGGCCGTATCAGTTGCATCGGGCTCCCCACCCCCACCCATGGGTACAAGTGATCTCTTTTTTGTACACCCCCAGCACACCGTTTCTGGTTTAGATTTTATTTTTTATTTAAAGTCTCATCGCCAAGTTTAACAAATCAAATATATTTATAGATATATCAGATGAAAATAATTTTGAAATTAGTGTCTTATGTCTATAAAAGACCTAGAAAAAAGAAAACACACCAATAGTAAGAACCCATATGTCACTGCGGACTTGTTCTTTCTACTGACGTCACTACGCGATAGAGCTATTCCTCCACCATGATGGGGGCACTTGCAGCAATTTTGTTACTAGAAAATATGACACTTGCACTTTTTCTGCTAATCAAATGAAAAATTGTGAATATTTTAAACAACATGTTATTTTTTGAACCACATGAAGGACCTCTATTAAATATTTGCTTCCTCAGATTGTTTTTTTTAATCACAAATGCAAATTTTCCCTGCTAATAGGTGAATGTGCCCTCCTTCCTGTCAAGTTCCTTGTTGCTTGATAGGTGACAGTACATGACCGCAATTATAGTTATTATGAACAACTCCTATTGGCTCAGTCTTCAACGTACAAAACTATGCACCTATTTCGCTCCATGGTACATATAGCTATCATGATGGGCTGTTCATTTATCTACATAAGAATTCTAAGTGTGAAAAAAGAAACATGTATTCTCCAAAGAACATTTGGGACGGTCAATACTGGATATATCAGCCAATGGCTTGAAAAAAAAAGAGTATTACGTTGTATAACGTTTGAAAGACTCACAGGGATAGAAATGATGAAATTGGCATATTACTACAAAATCGTTCCCCCCTGTTAGAAACTCTGTCACTTAACTCCGCTGGAAAAAAACATTGTAGGGAATTTTACCATTGATTTGCCCAAAATCAACACTAGGCTTAAGTATGCAAAATACTTAGACATCATAATATGTAATGCTTTTACCCAAAAACAGCCTTGCCTACAAACTGCCACTTGAATTGACTATATTCTGTCACCTGTCTAATAGCAAAACATCATATCATTCCGGCATCACTGTTTCTGATTAATCCAACCACTGCCCCAATTTTCCATGTGTTGATACACAATTGGACTCTAAAAGAACCCTTAAATATACCAAAATCAAAACTAAAGATAAAAGTTCCATAGAAAGATTTTGGACTGTGATCAGCAAAACAAATCATTATCTGATGCTGAACGTAAAAGTTGGTACACATGAAAGCCCTAATAATATATGAAAAAGTTGAAAAAGAAAAGAAAACAAATCATTGTGTAATGCAAAAAAAATAAATAAAATCTGCCAACAAATACTGTCATATTCAAATGATACAAGCACAAGCACTCATCTTGGGTAACAAATGTATTTTAAAATCGACTCAATTCCGTGACAGTTGTGTATAAACCACTAAGATGTATGAATCAAGAGAACCCCGAATATCACATGACAGAAAAAATATTTTAAGGATATAATCACAATTTCGATAAAAGTATTAATAAACAATAGAAACATTATTATATTTCACAGATTGGCAGATTTAAAAATAACTCCAACATGACTTGGCCTTCAATCAGATCTGTTGTAAGTTTAAGTAGAAATAAAACTCTGTTTCCTTCTTTTTTCTCATTGATAACAAACGAATCACAACCAAACAAAAAGTAGCTGAGTGACTTAATATGTTTACGAACATTGGTCTAAGACCAGTTTCACAAATACAAACAACCAATAAGTTACACTTTACCTATTACCTTCCAAATCAGACTGTGCATTCCTTTTCATTCATTCAAGTTGACTTTAGCGATTTAAAAACAAATGCACAAAATTCCAAACTTCAGAACAAGTACAGGGCATGACAGGTTACCAATGAAGCTCCGCAAAGGCATATCGTCCTCAATAATAAACCCCTTACCCTGATTATCCGCCAGTCCTTCGCCCCAGAAATTTTTCCCACGAAGTTGACAGTCGCTGAAGTGACCCATTTATACAAAAATATACACAATACCATTTTATTAACTACAGACATGTATCCCATCTCCTTGCCATATAAAAATTGTTGCAAAAGTAGTTTATATACAACTTTACGATTATTTTGCTTCCAAATCTTTATTTTTACAAACCGCAACATGACTTTAAAAAAATGCACTCAACAGAAACCGCAGACTGACAATTTATAGAGCAATTCATAAAAAAAACTTTTGACACTGGTGAACTGCCTATAAGTATTTAGTTAGACCTATCAAAGGCGTTTCATACCTTAGACCATATTATGTTTTCCTTAAAACAAATAAAGCTGTCACGGTATTCGCGGCACGGGGCTAAAATGGTTTCAAAATTATGTTTCCAATTGGTCCTAGATGACGTGTGCTCCAGACCTTTACCAATGACCACTGAGGTCCCCCAGGGGTCCATACTAGGCTCCCTATTGTTAATAATTTACACAAATGACAGAGATATTGTTTCTTCAATATATGACCCTATTTTATATGCTGATTTACTACTCTTACAAATTCTCTGTGCGTTTTTAAATTTTCGTCCAGTTTGAATGACCCTGGCTTATCTGATTCCATAAATATCGAACAATAAAACGTGATTGAGTGGCTAGCAGTAAACAATTTATCACTAAATATACTAAACAACAAATTAATCGTTTTAATTTTCCGCAATGAAAATTAAGATCCGAAGGAAATATGAAATCGATAATATCTTTACTTTAAAAATAGATGAATTTGATTTTCTAGGATTACGTATCGAGGAAAACTTGGAACCCTCATTTGAGTAAAATCAGCAATAAACTTCCCCAAGTAAACCGTTTTTACGCTTCAGGAAAAAAGTTATTCGTCTCATGTGTCACTAATGGCCATACAGACCAACTTTTCAGAAAAAAATATATTCTTTAAGTGCAGGATACACTACGTTTAAAAGCTCTTCTGAAAAGTAAGTTCTACCTCAGATATACTCGAAGCTAGTTGCAGACAAACCTCTTTCTAATGCCAGCAAAAATATACATCAAAAAACTGTATTAGATAGCTTGTTCCTAAAATACTTAGAAAAAGAACCTTCACTGATCATAGATAAAATTTGTACTCATTCATACAATGGTTTTTCCACTTGCCAGATTTTTTTTTTTTTTTTTTTTTTTTTTTTTTTTTTTGAACATGTATATTGAAGTTTGTGTGGTCCACAATTGTCCTAGATGTAATCAGTTTAAAATCTTCACATATCATCTTGATAATGCGAATATGGTCGTTGCAATACTTTTAACAGCCACTCTTTACTGTACCTTACATACGTAAAAATTAAAATAATGTATGCATACTATTAGTATTTGTCACGAAACAATTCTAGTTTTCGGCAATAGCGGATACATAATCATAATCTGGGGTCTCCTCACATTCATGTTATAGTGTAATAAATGTTTTTTCAATCCACATATTTCTAACTACATTTTACATATTGCGGAGCTGTACCTCTCCTACATGTCTAATAAGTATGTAGTTCTGAGGTCTGTTGTATGTCTGGAAAGTTTGTCTCTTTGGACTAGCAATGCAAGACATGTATCTGTCTGCAAATTAGACGCAGGATGCATTCCTGGTTTGCAATATTTTATGACAAAAATATTAAAATTTAGTTTATATATAATCCTGAGTAACTTTTTAATAGTGAACGTAATTCCACGATTGAAAATACTCACAATGTACACAAGTGACGCCCCATGCATGCGTATTGATAACCCTTTACACTGTCCAGACTTAAGTTGTAGCCCATGCGGAAAGGCCATTAACTGCCGTCTGCAGTGTTAGGCTTCAACTGAAAAGTTGAACTTTGGAGACAGAGTCGAAAGTGTGGTCATAAAAAGGTCTAATGTCGCCAGTCTCAGCGCCACAATCAGACACATTCTCACCCGAACACGCGTTTCATTTTGACCTAGAATATGTTCAAGCAAGATAGGTTTGCAAACACGGCAATATTCCATTTTACCATCCGGGTCGACCATATGAACATGAAAAATATGTCCTTTGAAATTTTATAGCAGACACTTGTGAAAATGACTGCATGTGAACCTCAAGGTCAGAAGGTCGGTTGAGACAGCTCTCTGTCAGCCACATGGAACCTTTGACCAACAATTTAAAGTTTGTGAGAAAAGTATGTTTCAGGCAAACGGGAGTGAAATTAATGAAGACAGTACAATAACACTGAACATAAGTATAATACCCCAAAACAAAACATTTAAGACATACAAGAAGCTAAGCAACACTTCAGCCTAAGTTTAGATATAGAGAAAGATGGTAAACCCTTGATGTTACATAAAAATGTATACACCTTTTTCCTGTACCTAGGTACACATATATCGGATGATATTGTAGAAAGAGGAAGTATATGACAGGTGACTGATGCAAATTAGAAACACCTAGAGTGATTATATCATTTGTAGTTCTGAATATGAATAAAGTTATAGCATTAATTTGTCCAAATCCTAAAATCCTAAGATTGAAAAAAAAACCTGTAAAAGGCAAAAATGACCGCCATCATTATTATGTTCCGATATGAAAGAATGAATTGGCCTGGCCTACTTCTTTTTAGTTTCATTGTTATTAGTGGTATTATTGTTATTATTGTGTCTCAAATTTATCTGTTGATACGGGATCGCCAAGTAGTTACATATAATCACGTAAAGGAGATTCCATCTTCTTGCTGCCGCGCAAGGCGTTAGCCAGCCTGATAAATGTCAAAATGACGCCTTTATTATATTCATGTCAAAAGGAGTCAAGTGGTCTCACCTTCCAACAGAGCACAGTGATTCTGGAGGATATGAATTGGACTTTTTATGTACAGAATAATTAATAAGAAAAGCTGGAGCAGCAGAGTAAAAGATCATTCAGCCTTACACACATGAGGGGACGCTCAGAACCTTACCGTCACCAGTACTACTGCAGGGAGTGCAGCCTGGTACAGCCAGACGACCCAAACTTGCCGTCTGGGCAATGATAAGTCGTTGCAAACGAGATATTTCCAATAAAAAAATCACAAAATTCCATTTAACAAGAACAAGCATGAATGCGATAAATTGGAATTTGCGTCAGGATGGGCCAGGTCTCACAGTGTTTCAAATTCTAGCATTCACGGCTACAGCCTACACCTCCAGTATATGAAAGTCTAAACAAATACTTAATTTTCCCTTCCCACATGTATGGTCCATTGGTTATCAAATGTAAGTTTGCATTTATGAATGTAGCTGTCAATATCAGTATAACTCCTACCCGGCAGTAACTTCGCGACCCTTGGAGGGCAGTAATTTACGTTTCCGTATATATTGTCATCAGTACACATGTTTATGATATCCTTTATTTCAGATAATAAAAATACGGTGGCTCTCCCCTTGTCTGCCGCGGTCCTGTGTCACTCTGTGACACAGGTGGCCTAGGGTAAAATTTTTTTTAAAAATCCACCCCTCTCACACCCTATCCCCGCCTCTAAGGCTCAGGCTTTTCCCATGGGAGCCCCAATGGGAGCCCTTATAAGGGCTACCACCATTCCCCTTCCCGCCCCTTCCAGTACTCGGGCATTCTAATTTAGCCTGTTGCCTTCTAACTCTATTATTTCATTCCTTTTCTCCGAGAACCCTACCAGGTAGTCCTACATATTTTTATTACCTTTCCTGCCTCCCAGAAAGCCAGCTTTCAAACCTGAAATCCATGCTATACGTTCCTCTTCCTCTAAACCCTGAACCTCTTCTAAACCTTTGTAATTGTAATCTTCCCTGTGCAAATTTCTGAAAAAATCTTCCCTTATCTCTCTATATGCATCGCACCACAACAGCCAATGATCCACTGTCCAATCTGCCTATTGTCTACACGACTTACACTTTCCATTACTCCCAGTTGTTTACTTTTGTTTTCTCTTTTCTAGATTGATTAATCCTGCCCTACCTTGAAACAGAAGCTTGGATCCTTTCTTTCCATCCCAACACACACTTTTCTGTGGCTTTTCTAATACCTTGTATGCCTTCAATGTACTTTTTTCCAACCCTCTGTAACAGTCTTACTTATATATACTTTCCAATCATCTACCTCATCATATCCTTTTGGTTCATATTTCTCTGCTAATCCGTCTATGTCTTTGACCCATCTTGATTTTTCCTTGGCGACCTCATTGTAAACTTTCCTGCACCATCTGTTTTCACTAATTCCTTGTAAATAACCCCAGTACTTTAACTTAGATTTGGCAATTCTATCTGTGATTTTATTCCATCCTAACTCTCCTAGGACTGCTTCTGTTGCTGTACATGGTTGTGCTCCCAGTATCTAATTCCTCATCTCATTCTGTGCTCTCTCCATTCCCTGGATATCTCCCTCACTCACTGAAATCACATCTAAGCCATATATCATTCCTGATATTGCAACTCGATCCCATGATACTCTTGCTGTGTACGCGCTGTTGAAACTGTTCAGTGCAGTAGCTTTAATCATTCCTTTTGTCAGATTCACTTTCTGTTTAATCTTCTCCACCTGATACCTAAACATACCTTTATCCGTTGCTTTTATTTTAACACCTAGGTATTCATACTCATCAACCTCCCCAATTTCAATTAACTGTTCCCTACCTTTCTGGAATTTGGAACTGCCGAATTCTCATTTTCTTTTATATTTCCATCTGGTTTCTTCCCAAGAGTCATCACTTTACTCCTATCCTTACTAAATTCTAACCTCCATTTATTCCGGTTATCCCCTGCTATGTTCAGCATCTCTTGTAGTTCTTTCAGGGACTCTGCCATAAATACAATGTCATCTGCAAAGAATAGACCTGGAATTTTTAGATCACCTACCCGTATTCCCTTATCACACTTCATCGGCTGATCATCCAACTCCTTAACATACAAAGTGAACAAAATTGGTGACAGCACACACCCCTGCTTTAGGCCTATATCCAGACTTGCATTCTTTACTTCTACCTTTCCTACTGAAAGTGTACAGTCTACATCTTTGTAGAGTGCTTTTAGAATTTCTAGAAAATTTCCACCAAATCCCAGTCCAATTAGTTTTTCACATACAGCATCTCTCCATACCCTGTCATACGCTTTTCTCAAATCTAAGAAACCCATGAAGACTTTCTTCCGCTTTTGTCTTGCCAGTTGTAACACCTGGGTCAATGTGAAGATGTGGTCACCTACCCTTCTACCTGGTCTGAATCCATTCTGAATTTCCCCCAGAAGACCGAGCCTTTCAACTATTCTACTTAGTCTCCGGTACATTATCCTTCTGAAAATTTAACCCACACTTGATGAAAGCGCAGTGCCCCTACACTGGTCCAATTGGCCTCCTGGGCCCTTCTTTGGGATATATGAAATCCTTACTCTATTCCATATCTTTGGTACTTGTCTTTTCTCAATGACCATGTTGAAAAGCAACTGTAAACTATCTTCAATTTCTTCTGGGTCTCTCTTTATGAATTCTGTCAAGATATCATCTGGTCCTGGGGCTTTGCGTAACCGCATCTGTTCAACTGCTATTTTAACTTCTATACTTCTGATCCTACAACACATCTCTGGATCCCATTGATCCTGTGTGTACTCTGCTCGACACCCTGGTACTGTTTGTTCCCTGACCCCACTGTGGATTGTTGACTTCTTCTTAATGCTCCCTTAAGGCTTCCTGTATTTCTTCATTGTTATCAGTCCTTTTCCCTCTGTGCATGATTTCAACTGCTTTATTCTGTTTTTGCCGATTAAACTGTTTCCAAAAGAGGACTGACCATTCCCCACCATTCTCCATTATTTTCCTTGTCATTTGTTCATTATTGCTGGCCCATTTCTCTGCTTTCATCTCTGCTACATTCCTTCTGCATTCCACATAGTGTCTCTTAGCTTCTTCTATATCACCTTGTGAGCACCTGTTTTTCTTGGCTAATCTCGATGCTCTATTTTTAACCTTCTTTCTTTTTATGGCTCCTTTCAGCTCTGGGTCTATTCTATACCATAGGTTTTCAACTGGGACTTTCTTTCTACCTATCTTCTCCTGTGCTACCTTAAGACTTCTTCTGGGCAGGTCCCCATTCATTTCCTGTACTTCTCCCTCATCCTCAAATCAATTCTTGCACTCCTGCAATTCACCTTTTAGACTCTCTTGATACCCTGCCCAGTCTGTTTCTTCCTTAATATTCCACATCCATTTAGTTCCCCCTCGGTTTTTTCTTTGGTATTTCATGTTAATGGAGACTATCATCCAGTTATGAACACTGCCTATATACAATCTCCCTTCATCATCTATTTCACAGTTTTGTGTCATCTGAAATATTCCATCGTCCACTGAAATATAATCAATTATTGTCTGCCTTTCCCCAGATGCCCATGTCCACTTTCCTTTACATTTTACATCCCTATTACCTATCCTCAGACCAAATTTCCTTGTAAAATTCAGTAACCTGGTTCCATTTCCATTCATTCCGCTACCCCTCCCTCTATTCCAGTCATTCCATTTCCTATGTGTCCGTTAAAATCCACAGCTATCATAACCTGGTAGCCCTGCTGCTGAACGCCACTAACCATCATTTTCATCCTATCATATATCTCGTCATTCCATTCATTAAGTAACCCTTCAAGACCCACATACACTACAGCTATTGCTACCTTATTTCCATTTGACTCTGTTCCTATCCACTGCATCTCATTTTTCACTTCGTTGTCTTCTTCCCAGGAGTCTTCCCATACATCGTGCCACTTTACCCCCTTCTTAATCAAAAAGCCTATTCCTCCTCCTTTTTCTTTGTCCATTTTCTCTCCTTGTACCTATCAGCTCATACCCTGCTGGGCATGTTACTATACTAACCTCTTCCTTTCTGATATGTGTTTCTGCTACGGCTACAATGTCCATTCCCTCACTCTCTATTACATCCCCTATCTCTGCCACTTTGTCTTTATATCCCCTGCAATGGACATATCCTATTTTCACAGTCTTTGCTTTGCTGTTATTTCTCATCCTTGTGCTTTCATTTTTCCTGCTTCCAACACTTTTCCTAATAGACTGCCTGGTAGACGCCGGGATTTCTAGTTTTCCAGCTGCTGCACCCACTCATTATAAACCTGCCCTAGCCTATCTCCTCCTCCCTGACTAGGGTGCAGCCCATCCCCGGCGAACAACTCCCTCCTACCGACAAAATCCTCCTATACATTCCTGAATGCTATACTCCTCCCCCTACACATCCTACCCAGCTGCCTATTTATCCCACAGATCCTGCTAGCCTCCCAGCTACTCATCCTCAACCTTGGTAGGATCCCCATCACTAGCGCCTCACAATCTAACTGCCCTATGTGGTCTAAGAGTCCCCTATACCTACCCAAAACTGTCTCTGTACCCACCCTCCCTTTTCTATCCTCCTCCCTGTCCGACAGGTGATTAGTCCCAACCTGGACTATGACCTTCGGACACTGCCCACTTCTCTGCACTAACCCCTCTAAACGCTCCTGTACATCCCTAATCTTTGCCCCTGGCAGACATACCCTCACCCTGTTCTTGCTGTCCCTCCTTCAAAAGGTCCAGTCTATCCCCCTAACAATACTGCTTCCCACCACAACTGCCTGTCTAACGCTAACACTCTTCCCTCCTGGCCTGCGTCTCCTCCCTCACTGTCTCCCCTGCTGTGTCTCCCTACTCCCCTACACCCTCCTGCCCACTGGTCCCTGCCTCCTCCTGCACTGTCTTTCCTATCACCTCTCCCCCCCCTTCCCCGTTCTGCCCCGACCACCCTCCTGTCCCCCTACCATGCTAACCCCCTCCCCTGCAGCCCTACTCCTATCTCTGGCCTCTTCTTGTTCTAGCTTAAGGGCTGCCAACTGGACTTCTAAAGTCTCAGTCCTCCTGCACTTCCCGCACCTATACCTAAAACTTTCCTCCCTTGCCTCCTCAAAGGTACAGACCAGCCCAGTACATCCTAACTCCTCCCACATACAGCACCCCTTGCACTGTATGTATCCTTCCCACTCTGCCGCCTGCTCTCTGTCTACCTCCCCCGACTCTGTACCTCTCTGGTAAATATTATCTAGTGAATGACTTACTTTCTGCTTCCATATGAACGACAAAGGTACAATGAGTTGGAATTTTGTACAATCGAATATTGGGAGCTGGCCGTAGAGTGTTACAAACACTAACACATGACTAAAAAAGATAAAAGGCCAGCCGCCCACTGGTCTTGGCTGCTCAGTAGATGAGGTGTGAATGCGGTAGCTATCCAAACAAATGCTATCTGGGTGTAGGATTAAACACCTCGCAATATACAGTGTAGTAGTTGGACGTACACATAACAGTGGCCAGCTAACTCAAACTGTTATAGACCGTTCAACCCTAGACCTGGGTGTGGAACAAGATCGGTCCTTGTTTGTCCATGTTTTCCACCCATTTTTTCCATCAACTGAATCAAAATGATTAAACACACTAAAGTTTTGTTAAAATGTTACTTTGTAACAACACCCTAGACCGGCGTTGTCACTGTGACATTCGATTGATAATAAGGTGATACATTATAACAGTCGTTGAATTATTAGACCTATATTTTGATGTTATGCAAGAATCATACTGAAGCAACAGCAGCAGCTATTTCTTGCCAAACCTATCCTAAACATCGTCATATTTGACAATTTAAAGTCACTTTTCACAAAGTATCAAATTTGAACATAGTCAATCAAGAGGACCTTTAAAGGTGTATAAAACAAGTTGATTGAATAGAAAAGAAGGCCGATACACTAAAACCTATCTCTTCAAGCAAACGCTCAGAGAATGCGTTTTTGTCCTTTGATAACCGGGTAATTGCTTGCAAATATGATTATTCATTTTAAACACGATATATTTATGTTTTACTTATGTGCTGTCTTATGTTCTTTTTACCTAGTAAGGGTATGCCCCAGTCAAAGTGCATTTTTATGCCCTTTGGAGCGATCCAGTCTGACAGACTGACATTCTTCGCAGTTGTTGATATCTTGGTTATTTCCGTTACCATAACTATATTTGTCTTACTTACAACACCTGTTTTAAATTATAGTGTATATATATATACATATATTTATGTATATATATATATATATATATATATATATATATATATATATATATATATATATATATATATACATGTGTGTGTGTGTGTGTGTGTGTGTGTGTGTGTGTGTGTGTGTGTGTGTGTATAATATTTAATCTCTCTTCAAATATGTAAATAGTCATGTCTCTAAGTCCCGACTGCTAATAAAATAACTGGTCGCGAGATCAAGCTTTGATTATACGTAGGCTAGATCACATCGCGGGCCTAAACATTTTCAGATTACCTGGTATGTAGTTTATGTCGGCAAATTCAACGTCTCGCCCTCTGGATTAATCACCAAATCGACCCATCATAAGAATGACGCAAAACAAATACTCTAATCGTTATGTCTGTGTGCCAACACAGACATTGTTTTTCTACGAATTCTTTCTTTCTTTCTTTCTTTCTTTCTTTCTTTCTTTCTTTCTTTCTTTCTTTCTTTCTAGGCAAGCTTGTCCGACATTTCATTTGAAAAGTATTATACGTAGAAACTCCAAACTTGGCACAATTATAATTCAATGGATGAAATATCGTCTTTGTATAATGAGAGGTCATGTATTTCAAAGTTATGCAAATGAGGGCTAATTCACGTTTTAAATTTTCAACATCTTATATACTATAGTAGCTGTGGTTCCGAGTGTATAGAAGTTGATCATAGCAAGGCAAAGGTCATCCCAAATGACAAGGCAATGTCAAGGTCAAAGGTTATGTCAAGGTCAAAGGCAAATTTTGGGTCAAAATGTCATTTTTAAGGTCAAGCTTCACTTCAGGTAGAAGTCATCTCAAGTTCAAAGGTCATTTTAAGGTCAAAGGTCATTTCAAGGTCAAAGGCCATTTTCGATGGTGGCTTACTTCTAGCCATAACTTGGTCAATTTTTATCCAATTTTGATCATATTGGGCTAAAATTATAGCTATTGTAACACTGCACATTTAGAAACTTACAAATGACCTCTCAAGATCAAACGTCAATGTCATTTGGACCTTTGAAAGTTTCAACTAGACATAACTTAGCCAATTTCCATCCAATTGTTATGGACTTAAATTAGGGCTGTTGTAACACTGTAGATTTTGCAATTTACATGTGACCTGTAAAGGTCAAAGGTCAAGGTCATTTGGACTTTGATAATTTCATCCTGCCGTAAGCTTAATGGAATGTGAAGTACCAAAGGACAAAAGTTGTACCATTTAATATTTACAACTTTTGAAGACACACAGATTTACTGTGAAGCAAATCTTCTTTTTTAGTTTTACATGTTTCGCTGCTCACAAAGTATCTTTGGCAAGGATTTGTTCAGAAAGCACCATGGATTCAAGTTTATGCCCGGAGCAAAGTGGGGAAAATGAAAACGCCCGATGGGGTTTACTGTTTGAAGTGATCCTTGTATTTTCTTCTTGAATTTTGGCTTTTGATTGACAGTTCTGAAATAAAAACTAAAACGTTTGCAGTAAAGCTTTCAGGACCAGATGCTTCGGTTAAAAAAAGAAAGAAAATAAAAACTGGGCGAGGCACGCTCCCTAGCTTTCGAAGTGACTCCGCACGAAAGCTGTGGGCAAAACCTTCGACTGTTTCATTGTCAGTTTCGACAAAAGTCGGTATGTTCTGAATTGACGTAACGATACTAGATCAACATTCTTTGTGAACTGACCTTTGATTTACGTGCCAGCATGCCTACAGTTGAGATACATAGGACAGCATAAGAATGACACACAGCAACAGCTTTAATTCTTTGGTGCCATCATGGGAGCAGTTTGGCCAAAGCGCCCCGAGAAAACCTGCTGCCTCACTTAAAACTTGTTTCTAAAAGAAAGAAAGAAAGAGAGAGAGAGAGAGAGAGAGAGAGAGAGAGAGAGAGAGAGAGAGAGAGAGAGAGAGAGAGAAAGAAAGAAAGAAAGAAAGAAAGAAAGAAAGAAAGAAAGAAAGAAAGAAAGAAAGAAAGAAAGAAAGAAAGAAAGAAAGAAAGAAAGAAAGAAAAAGCAAGCAAAAAAGAAAGAAAGAAAGAAAGAAAGACTGGAAGAAAGAAACCTTAATGAGTGACAAATGTTTCGTGTCCAGCGACAAATCAGACTCTATTTGCTTTGGTTATCATAGAATATACGTATCGTCGACCCCAATTTATCAGTCACGCATGGCACTGTGGGGCAGAATTGCTTCGCTGGGAATACTTGGATCTAAAAAACTGGAGGGAAAAACCATTTCTGGTGCCCAAGCATTAGAACAATACTTTGTAAAACAGATCCACACACGCATATACTAACAAAATTATATACCCAATTATTCAAAAACCAAATATTCCAAGAAGGGAAAAAGAAAGATTTCAGCATTTTGTTACAAACAGAATGTTTGTCCCAAACATCAATGTGAAGAAACTCCATATGATTTTAATGTGGCAGCTGACGGGCGCTAAACATGATATGCGGCAAATATTTGATGTATCAAATGTTGCGAGAGGATCGATATGTTTAGTTAGTTTTGTGCACAAATAAAAACAAGTACATGATATAGACACGAATAGCTAGGTATTTTGATTTGGTGTTCAATTAAGAATTTATGAAAATGCTTGTTGATATATTATTGATTCTGCAGTTTATTATTTTGTTTGTCATATTCGTCAATTGTCCCTCTATCAATTGACATTGGTTGCTTCGGCTGTAATCATTTTTTTTAATTCAGGTTCAATATTAATTTGCATTGGGGCATGAGATAATTAAGGTAGAAGACTAAAACTTGTTCTTTTTAGATCTCTAAATTTCTTTGAAAATATGGGAAATTCCGTGGTTCTAAATAGGTAACGGCATATTTTCAGCCTTGAAAATTTACACAAAATCAAAGGTACAAAAATAGTTTGTTAGGATTGGACATATTGCACTTATATTTTAAGATCAATCCAAATCCGACAGAATTTATTTTGTTGGTGTTTTATTTGCACAGCAAGAGCTTGACACAATCATCCGTGCAAGTTTGAAAAATGTAGTTCGCAATATTGCCGCTAGGGGCAATCTCTACTGACATCCCTTTGAGCAGGATGGCCCCACTGTCTGGAATGGAATGAAGGATGTCATGGAGGAAAACCACAATTATTACTGACACTACGTGTGCCATGAATTTTGGACCCACGACCGGATATGGTGTGTTGAAGATAAATATGTAAAATTTTGTGGCCTATGCCTGTAATTCTTCTAACCATCACAACTGCAATGGGTCATATCCATTTTAAGACGGTTTTACATTACTGTACCTGGGCTCAGCATAATGTCAAAGCTACTTTCCCCGGCACTGCTTGATCGTACAGCCTGTCAGGTTCATTTGTGTTTGCCCCTGGCACTTTCTTCGAACAAGTGTCACTTAAGTCGTGGATATATCCTTATCAAGGTTGAACGCAAAGTCAATTGTTGGAACAATAATGCTTCTGCATGATGAGTCACAATTTGACTTCTGGTTGACCCACGCTGTTACAAATCCAGAGATACGGAGGCAGTGTCCTCGTGATCTTCTGTGGATTGGCCTTAGAGAATGCTTTGGCAGCTAGCCTGGGCAACGCACACAACCATCATAGCTGTGGCGTTGAAGTGAAAACCAGCAGTACATTTTAACATTTAATCGCCCTGTTGACAACTCACTCTACATTATTTATACAGAGTGCTGTGGACGTGGTGAACTGGGTACATATTTTTATATTTATTTATTTTGTTAAAGGCTAGCTGTGTAATTTTTGCCGACATGTTGTTTTGGAATATAACATTATAAAGAAACTCGATCTAGACGACATTCAAAACTGTTGGTGGCTGATGGCCCGCTTTGAAGGCAAAAGTGTTAAACGCAACAGATGCCAGATTCGGTCGAGCAATCACATTTTAAGCAAAACTCGGGGCGGGGGGCGGGAAGCGCAGCGTGACCTATCTGCAACACTTGTATTGTTGTTGACTGCGACATACGGGCAATGTTCTGCTGCATTTGTTCTGCTGCCAGACTGATTCACAAGTCAAACCGTAGAAGGAGCAGGTCACGTGCCAGGAAAATACCTACATGTGTTGCTCTTCCAGTCACGACTGTTCACAACTGTGTGAAGATGCTCGACCTCAGATGAGAGCACTGCATAACTGCAATACGTAAGTTATATCAATGATTCAATCTTTTGCCGCCGCAATCGAGTCTCCTTGTTGCATAGTGTCTACATTTGCGCAAATATGAAAGCTTATTTGAAACTTCTGTCAGCTTTACTTTGATCTTCAGATACGGTGGAAGACACTCTATACGTAACGGCAGTGACTGCGTTCCCGAGGTGGCAAGCGGAAACAATCGCTGAGTGACAAATACTCCACGTTTTATGACGCAGAATTATCCGAATGAATCACAATCCTGTGAGATGGAGTTTTGTCAGGCCACACAGAGGTAACGTGTCGGACAATCCGCCTTTGGCATTGGAGTCAGAAACCTGTTTTGATGCAAAACTTCTTCCCTTAAATTTGGGCTTAATGCTCTTGAAGATTTATCTAAAATAATGGTGGAGAGCGCTTAGCTGTGCAGATGCTTCAACAATATCAATAGATGTAATATATGGAGTCTTTGATGCAACATGTTGTTTACCTTTACCTTGACCAAGCCTCACATTTTCGCCTCAAATGTAAAACTAGCCTGTTGACTATGTTAAATGAACAAGCATAATCATGTAAAAATTTGCAAACAGACTTTTAAATAGTTTATATTTAGCATAACTTTAGAAACAAGTGGACCCATCAGCCAAACCATAGACATGCGTTACCAATCCCTTGAATAACTATATGTCGAAGTAAAAGGAACATTTTACGGTCGTCTACGCTTGACAGAATTGGTAAAATCTAAAACTGTCTGCAGTGATTGCTAAACGGATCAGTCATAAGAAGCAGGGCCATTGTTTTAATGATTACTTCAATAATCAACATAAAGGAAAATAATGATACGGAGTCCCCGAAAGCGATTTGAACACATATCGTCCAATCCCAATTAATAACTTTTGGTAAATAAAGCCAAGGGGGCTAGCATTTTAAGCAATTCCCAGGTTCCAGCCTGGATATTTATGGTGGTATTAAATGAACAGTAAAATTCACTGAAATGATTCTGGGACCTGAACAATCCGGTCCAGGTGACCTTGTAAAATATCATTCTAGCTATTTTGAAGATTATCATGATGAATATCAAATCTTATCCCAGGTAGTGTGTGGAATGTCACATAGATATTTTATGGACTTACGTGTCTCGTAGACCTTGGAAGCAGCTCAAGTTCACCCACGAACGGCCTCATATTGTCCATGGTATAGGTGCATCATAATGCACAAAATCAGATTTCAGCGCAAACGCATCCCCATTTATAACTCTAAAAAGTCATTTACTAAATTTACCTGTTAACCACATGATACTCCATAATGAATCACCATCACGGTTACTTTTAAAGACTGACTCAAAGAAGCCGTGAGTTTTCACGCCAAATCCGCATTGCACTAAAATTATCACACTACTTTTGGAAATGAGGTCAGGGTCACCCACGTGGACAATTATGAAATATATGGTCCCCTAATTAGTTCCCGTCTACTTAAACCGATTAAGCCAGACCTTTCAGGGCAGGTCCTTTATCCCCCCCCCCCCATTTGTTTTTTCAGTAAAACTCCAAAAAGCACCGAAACACCACCCATACGAAACCCATCCAGGTAATGTTCCCACCAAGTTTGAAGTGGATCTAATCAAGGATTTCGGTAGATAGTACGTATAAGTACGTATACATGTATTGTGATCGCAACAGTAATCTTCCTAACATATACTTTAATCGGTTGTTAGTTAATTTGCAAAAGTATTTGAAATCAGGAAGCCGTAACAGCGCCACGTAATGTACACTTTTTAGAGTAAGAGTCAAACTGCATTCCCTCCAATTTTAAGGAGTCCAATTTGCCGTTTGCATACGATCTTGAAAGTTAAATAAACACACATACAGACAACATTTAGAAAAGCAAAATTTTGCCGCTTCACCGCAATATATTTAATTGTTGATTTGTCTGAAATATGGGCTTATGAGTTGGGTTTGTGCTTTTGTGTGCACATGTGTGTGTGTGTATGTGTGATCGTGTAGTTGTACGTATGTGTCTTGGAGAGTGTTCCGTTTTGTTGACATCTCTTTTGCATCCTTTGTATCATTTGCTTATTTCCAATTAGCTCCGACGAAAAAGGAAATTAAGTAGTATGGACTGTTTTTTTTTCTGAAGCAAATAATATTTTGTTGGTACGTATCCTCTTTACTGCTCTTTAATAGCGGGCTACTGCCCCATCCATTGGTGTTTTCCTGAGCCGAAGGAATAAGACAAAGATTTTCACGTACAACTTTTGATTTTCAGTTTTGTTTATCTCTTAATATGAGCTGAATCTGGCAGAGTCCTCGAGAGCTTAATTTCGGAGCTTGCGTAAACCTCTCCCATGATAAAATAATAGCTCTCGATATTCAATTGTTACTGATGTCCCGTCCTTTCATACGTACTTTCACCTTGCCTTATGTTTTTTCTATGTCATCCTCCAGTTTGAGCAAAAATACCTGCTACACTTAAAATTTAAGCCAAATTATCCTAAGTGCCTTGGATGCGGGATGTATAATTAGCATTAAGACATAATCTTAATATCTTTTATATAAAACAGCAGGTTCTTGGTGTTCCACCATATCCAAGATCAAGCATAATGAGAGAGTTGGGGATGTGATGTCAGCTTCTCTTGCAGCATTTAAAACTTAGAATCAAGCAATTTGGATTGCCGCAAAAATGACTATGTTCTCAACTTTACTTTTGAGACCTTTACAAATGCACGGCTAATTCTAGACTCCCTTTTTCACAACTTCCATGAATAACATGTGAACGTCAACCGCGTAAACTGTTTCAGTGCCTAGGTTTGAGTGATTTAGCAGCTTTCATCTGTGCGCTTTAGGCGTCGAGGTAAACTGTTGTCTTGTACCAACTTTATGATCTCTATGTTTGTGGGCACACCTGTACCAGAAAAAATGTTGATTTGCAAAGAATTTGAGTCTACAGAGCCACGCTTGTAGTTTTTTAAAATATCAATTAGTTCATTTTTTCTTACTTTTCACACGCTTCTTATATCCATCCCGTACGGTAAAACCATGCCATTTACCAGGGAGTTTATGTAGAGATACATCTTGTCCATCATATTTGTTTCTATTGCAAAAGTGAAGAGCCTGCAGACGTGAGGACTAATCGTTATCCCACGGTGGTTACAACTATTTCTGTACAACCGTCTTGGAAATTATTTTGCGAATCTGTGAAGTCACTAGAGAGACAAAGAGTCTGTTATTTTAAAAATTTGAATGATTTCGTCAATGATGCGATGAGTGCTGCATTGCATGCCTACTACAAAAAGTCTTTAGGATTGTTTTTATCCCCAGACGCTTCACCGTCCTTGCGGCTTTCCATAGAAGAACAAGCTTACAGTAATGAATACGCACATCCGTGAGCCATTCAAATAGCTTGTGTAATAATGTAACTTACTGCCTGCTATATACTATATTTAATAATATAATGATGGTATGTTAGCACTCACACGATGCACTTCTCCAGACAAAGGCGCATTGAAACAAATACATTTGTCAATGTGTATATAAGCTTCTCTGTTATAGATGTTGGATTTCTTGTAAACTTGTAGGACCCAAATTACATCACTAATCACAAGTTCATCGCAAATTTTATTTGGATCATTAAATTAATGTGACCTCTTCAGGTGGCCAGGGTTTGTAATGAAATAATATTTCCCGTTTGGAATTTTGAGGTTGTGCTAATTTGCTTTGGTGATTTTTGTTTTCCTTTCTGAGAATTTAGAGTCATGTAGTTATTTTTTTAGATTAAAATTTGCTCGAATTTTACATTGATGAACAAATGTCCTCCAGTTGCATTCGTCTCCTGTGTCTTCTATATAATATTCTTTATTCAATCTTTGCTCAATAGGACTCCTCAGTGTATGAAAATATATTAAACACATATATTTTATCTGGTTTTAAGTATGTCAACTCAAACATTATCAACAATTACTCTAAACGTTTTTGTTTTTGTATCATCATGATCAGTTATATTTGCCGCAAAAGTGACCTTTTTTATTTTATTCCGGTGATGCTATGCGATATTTAATCTCCACTTGGTTCAGTCCTACTTTGCCTGCATTGAAATTGCCGCACAATATATATATATATACATACATATATATATATATATATATATATATATATATATATATATATATATATATATATATATATATATATATATATATATATATATATATATATATATATATATATATATATATATATTTATATATATATATATATATATATATATATATATATATATATATATATGAAGGCCTAGTAGCAGTGCACATTATCCCAAACTAGGGTCTTCGAGCCTTTTTCCATGAAATTCAATCTGTTGTCTGATAATGTACAATGTGTTCCCCGTTTTTCTTTTTTTCTTTTGATTTTTTTGTTTAATATGATCGTAACTTCACGTTTTGTTAGCATTGTGCGAGCATTTGCTCTATGGCAAATCAAGATAAAGATGCACGCTTTATTTATCTCATCGGTATTGCCACAGGACCGTTTGACTATAGGTTCATTTTCCAAAACATGTTCGTTAAAGTATAGATACACTCACCCGGTGTAGGTTCTATTTGTTGTTCCTGAAACAACTAGCAGTACTTCTCTATACTGTAACAATATGGGACTATTTAACCCTCCCCCCTTGAATTAAGACTGAGTCAACAGCTTTCCTCGGCATAGGTTGGGCAGTAAGTGCTGAACCCATGCCGAGGAAAGCTGTTGGCCTGGGTCATGTTGTCTTGACATGTCTCAGCTTCAATTCTCGGTCAAATTGTTTTTCATTGCTGTTGAAATCAGTTGAAAACGCTGAAGCAGATGACATTTGACCACCAGCCGGTTTGGGTTGGTTCAAGGGGGAAAGGGTTAATATGTATATGATATTATGAACACTCTCTATGTACTAAACGTGCTCTATAGTGTAACCTGCTTATTCAGCTGATTTCAACTTGAAAAATGGCAAGATTTTTGTTTTCATCGATGAAGGTGTTCACTTAGTCGAATGGAATGACAGGTGAAGTTTTTACTTAACAGGATGTCACTTTAGTCAAAGTATAACCTTTTCAATCGAGTCTTTTTTTTTCAAATCAGAGACCTCATATTTCTATCCAGTCCATTTGTGTCACAACAATCGCTTCTGCCGTCTTCAATACCTTACGATAGACAAGATACCTTTTGTTGAAAACAGGAGTTATGGAAGGAAACATGTAAAGCGTTTATTACAGACTTCCATTTTTAATTCAAATCAAAGCAATGGAAATCTGCACGACCGCTAGTCATACTCAGTGTGGTTTATCCTTTAAATAGGTCAACGGTTACTGGGTACAACTTTTTGTGGCTGAACAAATACATGTATCATGATGGCTCAAATCGTAATGGGAAACCAATGTGAACTAGAAAAGATGATTTGCTGCATAGCAAACCAGTGTGTGTGTCTTCAAAGCATATTGGTATGGCAATGTACAACTATTCCATAACCCAGGAGTAGAAGTTGGAATGGCATCTCTATCTATTACAGCTTTGAAGTTATTCAAGATTTAAAATTTCTAATGGTGCTATTTAGCATAATTCAAATTGCTACAACTTTTCTTTTAGATTCATTACATGCCCAATGGTCAGGAACCCCCTAGTAGATGTTAAACTGACATGAACATGAACCAAATCGGATGAAAATTTACCAAGTTATGGCAAGATGAAACATTCAAAGGGCCAAATGACCTTGACCTTTGCCCTTTCGAGGTCACATGTTATAAAAATGTGCAGTGTTGCAATACATACAATTTGAGTCTAACATGACTAGAATTGGATGGAAAATAGCCAAGTTGTGACTGGATGAAGCTTTCAAAGGTTCAAATGACCTTGACCTTCGACCTTTAGAGGTCACACATAAATTTTAAAATATGCAGGGTTACAATAGCTACAATTTGAGCCCCACATGATCAAAATTGGATAAAAATTGACCAAGTTATGGCTAGAAGAAGGTCACCAAGGAAAGTGGCCTTTAACTTTGAAATGACCTTTGACCTTGAGATGACCTCTACCTGAAGTGAACCTTGACCTCAAAAATGACATCTTGGCTTAAAATTGACCTTTGACCTTGACATGACCTTTGACCATGACATGACCTTGACATTTGAGATGACCTTTACCTTGCTATGATTGAACTCCTATACACTCGGGACCACATCTCCTATAGTATATAAGATATTGAAGATTTAAAACTTTAATTAGCCCTCATTTGCATAATTTTCAAAAGCATGACCTCTCATTATAAAAAGGCCAGACTTTATCCATAGAAGTATAATTGTGCAAAGTTTGGAGTTTCTACATGTAATACTTTTCAAATGAAATGTCGGACAAATTTGCCGGTAAAGAAAGAAAGAAAGAAAGAAAGAAAGAAAGAAAGAAAGAAAGAAAGAAAGAAAGAAAGAAAGAAAGAAAGAAAGAAAAAGAAAGAAAGAAAGAATTCCTAGAAAAACAGAAAATTGTGCGTTGACACACACACTTTAAAAATGGTCGTCGGTAATAGCCTATTTCACTTGGAGTTTTGCTCTGCCAGTGTTTGTTATCATCAAGATTACGTATAGCCAGGCTTCTTTATTTCTTCAGATAGGCGAAGCAAGAGGATAAATGTCTCGAATGGGGAGGTCGCCGTTTGTAATGGGTAGTCTCTCATGATGGTTTCAGCACACTTTGGTGGTTTACAAGTCTTATCACGAATATTTAAAAGGCGAACTAGGGAATACACGGCATTTTAGCTCTGTTCACCTGTGATCACTTCTGATAATTAATCTGATAAAGCAAAAAAAAAAAAAAAATTTTACCAGTCAAGGCCACCCAGTGTCTGTGATGCACATGAATGAATGAATGAATGAATGAATGAATGAATGAATGAAGGAAGGAAGGAAGGAAGGAAGGAAGGAAGGAAGGAAGGAAGGAAGGAAGGAAGGACCTTTATTGCAACTGCACCACATGAAAAGCTGCCTTGTGAATCGCTTTGATATTGCATACAATGTTTCATATTTGGCAACCACATGGCATGGAAGTTTTTGTACTCTTTTGTATTTAAGGTACTGTGTTGTTTGAATCCAGGAATATTTTGACAAGTGTTTTTATAGTGTCAGAAAGTTTTTTTAACTTAAGTTGAAATTGACAACCACAGACGCGAAATCATGAATGATTAAAGCCCATTGTCCATTTTCACTATGCTGGGACGATGTTTTCCGATCTGTGGAAAAAATGTACATTTAGACATTTTCTACATAGATGAAGCACAAACGACACTGGCACTATATTAGCTCACTGCGAAAATGACACGAAATGATTACGATGTCAGCATGTTTCAATGCGAACTATGGATATTGGCACGATAAACACCAATTTTGTGCGTGTCGAACTCGAGATCCTTATAAGTTTATGAAAACATAAACCCGATCCGAGCGCGTTTGTCACGATGTTGTTGCAACAACAAGAGAATCAGGAAGTTGTGTGCACTGGTTATTTTGTCACATTTCATTTTACTATAAGCAACATAGTGCACCAACAGCTCCCAGCTGACTTGCAGTCCAAACAGCTTGTTTGAGTTGTTGCAGCCACCACTTTCGTTGGTCGCGGTCCCGGGGACTGGTCCCTGATGCCTTGCTCTACGCTGTTTGTGAAAATGGGTGACGAGGGCGACTGAACCCTCCTGGGCCTCAGTTGTGGCCGCTTCTTTATGGATAAAGGTTACGTAGGTGACTATCCCTGCTGGGACTTAGCTAAGGCTGGTCTTTCGCCTCGTCCCTTTTTCTGCGTCAAGCTAGGTGACAGGAGAGTATCTGCATATCCGCCTTCATCTTCTTTTTACTCCTCCTGGATTCTCTTGTCTATTGCCGCCTCCCAGGTGGCTGTAGTAACTGGTGACGACACCAAAATATAAACAAATAACATTTTTAAAAAAAAAGACTGACTGAAACGTTTGTACATAGGCTTACTGTTTATAATAACGTCACCTGTGCTTTCCCATGTGAATGCGTATGATACGCTCGTGGTATTCGCACAGAAACATTAAAACAGGTAGGTAGGTAGGCACCTTGAATGTATAGTAAAGGCTTTTTATACAGGATAGGTGCAGAAAGTTCCCTGAGTTCACCCATGAGGTATTTGTAAAATTCAGTATGGCGTCCAAAGCCAAGACCAATAATGGATATACTCAAAACACTTCACAAACATTTAACTGTGGTCTTTGCAAGTGAATTGTGTGAACTTGGGCGTTAAAATCATTCGATGCTGGTCTTTAATGTCTACATATTTGGGGGAGTACAGAGATGTACCCCAAGATATCTAGG
The DNA here is from genome assembly GCA_964020975.1 of Hermodice carunculata. Classification (NCBI taxonomy): domain Eukaryota; kingdom Metazoa; phylum Annelida; class Polychaeta; order Eunicida; family Amphinomidae; genus Hermodice; species Hermodice carunculata. The sequence goes on from OZ026613.1 coordinate 65,523,156, forward strand.
GCAGAAGCTGAAAGACCATTTAGGCAACAATATGGTTCTAACCTCTCAAAATGAGAAGCCATCTCTATATATATTTACGTTCCTAGATGAGAGCAGCGGCAATCTGGGACGAAAAATGTGAGTTAGACACTATAGCAAAAGTTCGATCATTGAATCTAAAAGTGTATTGATACGAGGTGATATTAGGTCCCAAGCATATGAAACATCTCAGTATTTATCACTGCAAAAGTTGCGTGAAAGTGATCAAATGACACCTGGTGCTTTGAATCGACTACTAAGTTGTATTATTAAATCCGAGTCAGATGAATGACCTCCGAATGGCGCCACAAAGCAATTTCCCATAGTTTCATATCCTCTTGTTGACCTGGATCTGTCGTGTCGCCCATACTATTGACAATATCCATATATATCAATGGCAAGTAAGAATCTCGCCGGTTGATTGACATACTTAGTTATCACTCGCACATGATTATCAAAAGGTTCAGCGTTTGTATAATGCCTTCCTAAAAGATGAACGTCTCTACAAACAAGAGGGTAACCTTGTCAATTTTTTGTTTGAAAATGCTGACATCAATGTCACAATCCACACTGGCCATGGTACCTGGCGTATTCTTGTGGGCATTGTATGCGCTGACTCACAAGGCTAAAAGGACATGGAGCCTTCTTCTGATCTACTGAGAGTAAAAGAATCTCTCAACTGGTCAGTTTGCCAAGGTGCCAATTAAATTGTACAAGAGGTCTAATGGCGCCACTCAACAGTTCAAGTCTATGTCAATTGGCCCTCTTGCACCTCCGAATCCAAACTCGCCCTTCCTGGAATTGGTAAAATGTTTGGATGGTGTCTGGTTAGCAATGCCCATTATGGAGTGGCTTTATAAAATGCCCTATGACAATAGGCAGAAAACTGGCATCCTAATTCTACCATTTGTCAATCAAGATCCATCCAATCCTGACATCATCTATTCCGTCTTATGGTTTACACAGAAGTTGTCTGAAGAGTTTGGACTAGGAACTTGCCCTCTCACATTTGATCCACCGCTCTGCATTATAGCAGGTTAGATAGTCCAATCACGGAACTAGACTCGAAGAATACTCTCATTTTCACCTCCATTCATAGAAGAGGTTAATTTGACACGTTATGAGTTGAAATGGCTAAGAAGATTTGTGAGAGACTGTTTATGCCTAATGTACTCCATATGCGGACAGGCCAAACATATGCCCATGCTCTCTGTGCAAATCTTTTGCTATCGGTAGCCATCTCGTCTCTTTTGCTGCAAACGTCCGATAACCTCAGCAGTGTGGCTCTTACACGGCTCCAGACAGTACACAAAGGTCTACTGATTGGAAAATACCTTACTTCTATTGTAGAAAATGAGTCATGTGTTCAGGAGTTGATGCAAATTATGGATGGTTTGATGGAGGATTTTTAGCCTCTCAAAGTAGAATTGGGAAACTGTGGGTAGAATTTTTGAAACAGGGGTCTGTCATTCTATGTTTTACGGGGGCAGAACGTCTGGAAACCGTGACTTACATCTCTATGCTATCAGTGAGATAATCCCGTTATTCCATGCTGCTGGTCCCATATGTAAAGCGTGCCCTTGTCTACTTTGATCAAAGTTGAAGCGACAAATGAGATTTATGAGGTGCATTTTGTCAGGCAAACAGTGCACAAGATAAAATCGCAACATGCTGGCGAGTGGGCCCTTCCGAAACTTTATGAAGCGACTCAACCAAATTCGTTTGACATGCACCGTTACATGCTATATTATCGATTGGTCCCGATCAACATATCCCCCAGTTTCAAGTTGGAATCCCTTTTACCCACTTGTGCAGCAGCCAAACATCATAATCGGCAAACATACCATACCGTTCTGTAGTGGCACGCAGCAAAGGTAAGCGGATGAGCTTCTACCAGCAGATTGCATGGCAATGCAGGCAGAGACAACTTGTTCCAATTGAAACAGAGAGAACTGTTGCTCCCACAAAGACATTAAAATTTCATCTTGTGGGTGCCAGATGGGCCTCAAATAATGCAGCTGCTTTAAGACCGACTTGCAGTATTCTCTGCTGTCCGCTCCTTGTGGCGGTTACCACTGAAAAAAATTATCGTCACATTGACCTGGGTAATGAATGAAACATCAAATTGTATCAATTGAGAGTACTATCCAGGTATTAATAAAATAAAATGAAATGAAGTCATGTTGAATTATGAGTGAGATAGCAATTTTTGTTAAACAAAGACCTTTGGGATAGACCAAATTGACAGACCAGTGAACACCTTGACGTTTGAAAATTAGTCACTTCAAGGTTTCTTTTATAGATTTAATTTATGTTTATTTATAGACTCTAATTCGGATATCGACTATCTGTGGATGTAAAATCTAGAAAGTAACACGAAATGAACAACTAAGAGGAGCAAGAACATGAGTCTCCCGGCCTGTCCACAACACCTGGCACTGTTATCAATCCCTTTAGCAAAGAGTCCAATTGGGCTTTTTTAAATGTGTCGCCACACCACAACATATTTTGGTATTTTCTCTCATGAAAATTGAAACATGTCTTTAAAGCTAGAGCACATATTCGAGTGGTGGGGCGGTCCCCACACATGTGCAGGTGAATACCAGCAGTTTATCACTGCTCTAGTGTGAAATAGAGGGAATATTATCCCCAAAGACAAACCTTTACCACGAGGTGATAGCCAGATGTAATACAGTTGTCTTGGGAGGGGGCATGCTCCCTGCATTTCACACTGAAACAGTGAATAAGGAATTTATCCCATTTTGGATCAATCGGTCAATCAGTTGATGTAGTATGTACTAAAATGCCCTGCTCTGATTCACCTGCTGTCGTGCGAACACACGACATCCAATGGCTGATAGAAAACTTGATTCTGCAGGGTTATACAGCGCCATCTTGCGAAAACCACTCTGTATTCCCCAACCAGTTAAGTCGCATTTCGCCGATTATCAATTGGCAAAATTAATACGTATTGTATAGCAATAGGATTCACCAATCAAAAGTTAAGAAATACATCACAAAATAATGAGATGAATGGCTTTGAAGAGCACATGTATATGGAGTTGTCAGGTTTACCATTGATATATATATAGAGAGAGAGAGAGAGAGAGAGGGAGAGAGAGAGAGAGAGATAGAGAGAGAGAGAGAGAGAGAGAGAGAAAGGGAGGGAGAGAGAGAGAGATGGGGTAAAAAGAGAATACGTGAGTGCAGAGTCGGGCAAATGCTTTGAAATTTGAAATATATTTATTATAATGCTTAAGATTGTACTATGGACGAGACCTATGCAATTGTTATCGCTTATACCCTATGCACTGGGACATGTATTACCAGTAAATCACTTTGTTGAGTCCAACATTCATACTCAATTTATTGAAGGGCAGGGACATAAAAACAAATTCATCCGTCTAATCACATCAAGTAAAGGTGGGACCAACCCACGTTGTTAAGTAGAATTAGTAATTTGGTTTTTTACATGGCATCTTTATCAAAAAAGGATTCGAGGGCAAAAATTTGTATGTGTGTGTGTGTGTGTGTGTGTGTGTGTGTGTGTGTCTGTATTAGCCTAACTTGGTACGTAACAGTCAGTTTGTTAACATACCCTTGGTAATTGAGTCATATGTGTGAAAGAACTGCGCCTCATAATGTAATATACAACAACATATGTCATTGAGCGGGCCTTGACTCTAACCTACCAAACTCCATCAAGCCAATATCAGCGCTGAAACTAACTTCAAGCCGACAGTGCAATTTCTGTTTATATATATATATATATTGCATCTGCTGATAATCTAGGGTCGCTTTCCATATTAGAAAGGCCACGGAGTAAATGTTGAACTTCATTCTTATTGATCAATTCGGTCGTTTTGATACATGCCGGTTGTGTTGGATGTAGTGGCGCCTTATCAGAAGTGTCCTTGCTATTACATTTTGTCTCTCATTATTCAGTTGACTCGACAGACCACAGAACCAATGAATTCTTGTTCAAGCGATTAAATCCTTGTTCAAGCGAGTAAATTCGTCTTCTTTAAACATCACTACTTTCAATCCTTAATTGCGATCGTGCTTTTATATTAATATATAAATACTTAAAACACTAATAGAATCTTTTCCAATTTAGTGTAGGATTGAGTAGATTTTGAAGTAATTACTTGGGGGGGGGGTTCTGTACTTTCCTCTATTTTTGTACAAATTTAATACCTGAATGACGGTATTTTGCTATCATGGAGCTGATCGATTTCAAATATAGAAATAACCAAAAATTACACTTGTGTAAAAGAGAATTTATTCACTGAACTCTGATAATGTACTCTGCCTACTGAGTTGCATGTGTATGCCCTTAGCCATTGTGGTTTGATATACTGTTGTGCGTGGGTCCGACCCTGCGTACGTCCGATAAATTTGTGTCACTCATAACGCCAAAATTAGTTGACCTACTGCCATGAAACCTCACATTGATGGTAACCACCAGACAAAAACGCGTAACTGGGTGTTCTGTCTTTGTGTCGGCGCAATACTATTTATTTAATAAGCATCATTATTGTCCGGTGTCAAATTCTTGTCTCCAGATGCGTGACCCTCATTCATCATGTTCATGCAACATTACAGGAACATTAAACAGCAGATGGATGTATTCGCACCTTGGATAATGTTTTGTTTATGCATCCGTTTGTGTGTACTTTCAACACTGTTGACCACTGCCAAATGCCAATAAAGACTTCGAAGTCTAGCATACAAAACTTTAAGTGCAAATGATATTATCCCTGCGGGCATTCTATGCTGTTTCGAATGAGCCTAGATTTATAAATATTTGCTTATACATATTTATGGCCCCACAGCACAGATGTTGACAAATACAATGGGTTCTACAGACAAGGAGAAAGACCTAATATATAAATATGTGTATCATACACACGTTTAGGACAGTCAAATCTATGTCACCAATTGCTACAATTGTACAAGCTGTTACGACACATGCCTCTGGAATGAAAACTAATACTATGGTTTAGTTACCTACTGTTAAATTGAGAAAAAAAAAAGAAAATATGTAAAGATATAAAATCATTTTATACTTTTGAAAAATACGTGATTCCGCAAATCAATTGAAGCTCAGTTTTATAGTACAAAGCAGAGCTTCAGAACTGCGTACAATGTACTGCAAAATGATCCGGTGATAAACAAGACGAAAAATGGAAAGCAATGACAAGGGAAAAAAACGGACCGAATTGGATGATGGAACAGATGTAATGCAGATTGACTAATTTCTGCAGCATCATTTTGAACTCCCTAAGCAATTTGTGGATGGGCTACAGCATGTAATTCATTCTTACTGGACGGAAAAAAATGTTGACCAACCGTTAACTTGTAAAATGGATAACAGAATTGCAGAAAACCCAGGAGCTAGTCCAACTATACTGGAATCTAATCGTTCCTTGCCTGCAAAATGTGAGGGCAAAATCGGAAGAAATGCTTTTGTTCATCGGTAACACTAGAGAGGGCACACGTAGGACTGGAAATCAAATGATATTGACCTTATGACGTAGTAGCTGAGCCAAGATAACCCAATCGCAACTGAGTAAGGCATATGTTAGGGCAGTGATCATGAAAGGAATAAAAATCAAGGACATGATCTCATTTAAGTAAGTTGGCTTTCAGCTCAGAGTTTTTAGATTTGAAGAGAAAGTGAGTTTTCTGGTGTCAGAAGGCCGATTATGTCATGGGGGGAATGGTATCTGAAAAAAAAAACGTCACTGTAATGCTGGATTTTACATTTGATAGGGCGAGTAGGATAAAAATGTTATAAAGAACGATCAGTACAGGACGGAGGTAACATGCGTGGGTGCTTAAGAGATAACTGGGCGTTAGTTTATAGCGCATTTTATGGAAAAGGGTCAGTTTGAAATTTGCGTCGGTCAACAAATATTGGCCACTGTAGATCCCAAAGTCGTTCAGGATTAGAAGTGCTCCACAAGGCACCAGTACATACCTAAGGTGCCTCGAACTGGACGGATTCCAGGCCAGATGGGCCTTCATCACAGTTATCAAGACTGTTCTAGATTGGGTCGAACCATAGCAAAATAAAATTTAACCAACGCTTTTAGGGAATTTTAGTATTTAAGCCTGCGGAGAAGTGCTATGCACTGACTGGTTTTATTGGTGATGTGCGTGATGTGAGCATGTCAGGATAAATCAGTGCTGAGAGGAATACCAAGTTGGGTATGGGTGTGTTCTCCAGCTGTTTGAGTAAGATTGAATTGCAGATGATGTGGTTTGGATACATACAGAGGCTTACCTACATATCAGAATATGCAACATTTAGCATTGAGGCTGCACAAAAATGACTAATACTAAGTTCAAAATAATACATTGTCTTTATTTTATCGTATTTTTCAAGTCCAGTCACCCCAACAAAGAGGCATTGTGGTGTCCTTAACACTTAAGTACATTGCCAAGGGAACTGTGTCCGATGGACCCATTGTCTCACGTGTCATGAACCTTGGACATTCTCCCGCCAAACTTGTTCCACTTCCTCCACGCATGAAGTGCTACTGGTACAGGTTCTCGTGGCCTTACTGGCTGCTTCAAGCACCGTTTATTCTCGGACAATCATTCTAAACACTGGTCAGTACTGGTTGCCCTATTAACTCGTGCCTGTAGTTCCTTTTACGATGTGATATACAATGCATTTATACTTTATATTTTCTCCCTCGCGGAGGCTTTAATGAAGATAATGAGAATAACAATGCATTCAAATTCCAACGGAAATGGACTATGGGTGACGTAGCAAGATTCTTTTGTTTGGTGGATTTAAAAATAAAAGCGCTTTTCCCTAATAGATAGCGGGTCAGGAACAACAACACAGTGGTAAATGTTACATCGCACGCAGATTTTGTCGCGAAAAACTTTACACGCGGTTCCCAGTGGTCAAGTTTTAACTCTATCAGTCCAAATTTTTTTACTGAGCCAACAGCTTTCTCGGCAATGCGCCCAATGCGCGCCGAAAAAAACTGTGGACTTGGGATATTGTCTCTGGAACTATATGTATACTGGTATTTGAATGAAAGGTCTTTTTACGGGGAATACGAATCTGTTATCCTTCTGATAATTTTTACTAGTTTGAATTAAGTAGATCGACGTAAGTTGCGCTTGGGACTGAGTGAGTGAATGTCGCAAGGCAAAGATTTAGCGTTGACGTGAGTGTTTGACCTGGTCAACAGAAAACCTGGCCACATATACTACTGTTACGTTAGGTGCTTCGGGGTTATACATTCGGATTGAGCTGATCATGTTTCGTGCGGCGAAAGCTGATATTCCAGGCAACTGAATGTATTGTTAAAAGCCTCTTAGTGTATAGAGTAAACGATTGACTATTTAGCAGATGGAAAGTCCCACGAGGCCCGGAAGCAATGATTATCATTACTGTTAACCGGAGAACGTGCCAATCTTTGAACAGCATACAGTTATTCTCCAGACAATTTTCAAGAAAGGAGAATTCAGAGAAATGAAGTTATCAATCATACCGTATGGCTGCATCTTATATTGCTTTGTATTGTAATGATGACAATTTCAGGTTTCTCAATGGATTTAAAAACAACTCAATATTGTGTTGGCCAATATTTAATGTATATAGAAACATATTTCCCCAAAGTATGAATGTATCCATACGTTACTTACGGCCCATTACGAAAAAAATCACAATGCGCCAAGGCCGTCATTGCAAGCTTGACTGTTTCGTCTTCAGATGATATGTGGCTTTTCCAAACTTCAATACGAAGATTTTACCTTTTGTTGTAACGTTATACAGATCTAAGGCGGGAATATAAAGTTGGAAAACAAGCTCACCAAAAGGTTTTTTGTCCAGATTGACCCTTCAGTGACAAGTTTTAACTGCTAGACTCGTTTTGGGCGCATTAAGCGCAGTGAGCGCATGGAAGAAAGCTGTTGACCTTGGCTATTCCCATAGTCTATGCAATGGAAGCATTGATTATGGATCTGGCAGCGTTAACATTGACTTTTGTCGTAATTCGCAATGAAAGGGTTAATTTGTCCCGGGAACGTGCGTACTAATTAACAACCTGTGTTACTGTTGGATCAAGTGGGAAGAGGGGTGGCCGTGTCAACTGCCTGGCTAGAATTATATATACCAATCCACAATTACGAAATACAACAACTGTAATTATGGGACAATTACACATTAGGCTTGCCCAGGTTCCGCTATGTATAAATTGTGACATTAACGAATCGTCTGGAAAAAACACACAATTAATTCTTAAATTCCAGATCATAATATTCGCTATCACTGGGGCATATTACAGGCGGGTCAACGCGTTGCCTGGGCCCCGCCCAAAGGTTGTGCGCTTTCAGTGCAGCGCTCAGAAGACAGGTCGGCTTAACCCTTTCCCCCCCTCGAATTAAGACTGAGTCAACAGCTTTCCTCGGCATAGGTTGGGCACTAAGTGCCCAACCCATGCCGAGGAAAGCTGTTGACCTGGGGCATGTGATCTTGATAAGTCTCGTGTACAGTTCTCAGTCAAATTGTTTTCCATAACTGTTAAAATTAGTTGAAAAAACTGAAGCAGACGACATTTGACCACCTGCCGGTTTTTGCCGGTTTAAGGGGGAAAGGCTCAAGCACGAGCACGTTGTCTCGGTCGGGGCCGTTTTCAGGAGTTAAACTTGTTTTATCCCTGAAAGGACAAAGTAAATACAAGCAATCAGACAATAAGTAAATGTATAATATAAATCACTTTGATCTGTTTGTGTTGGGACATTATTAGACCTTATTCAGGTTCTTGCAGAGGTTGAAGGTGTAGGCCTCACATAATTGTGATGCATGACCTAAATTTTCTTTTCGGGTTTGATTTATTTTTTCTTGATTAAGTCAGCGTTGTTTATGGTGCCACATGATAACAGAATACAGATTCAAAAGCACAAAAACAGCTTCCAAATTCAATGTCAGAAATTTTAAGTCCCAGTAGAGTATTTCTTTTTCTTCAGATACCAACAAAATTATGATTTCCGATATATTTTGGGACTGGCTATTCTGACATCCAATTGATACTTTTAATCCTGATATGCCCAACGCAGATATAAAGGCATGTAATCAATATTACATAAGATACCATATTTTTGAAACTCAAACTCTGTAATGGAAAACACCATTAAGATAATGTCTTGGAATGTCCATGGTCACAAACACAAAGTCTGTGGCCAACCGATATCGAAATTTGAGGATCCGGACTTTATTCGAAGAATAAAAAAATATGACATATGTGGCTTAACTGAAACACATAAATACAGAAACTGATATAAATGTAACTGGTTTCATCACATGAAAAAGTATAAAATGAAAACACAAACGTGCCACCAAACATTCAGGTGGTATATGTATCTACATGTACGTGAACAAGCGAATTGAAAAAGGTATAGACTTTTTTTGAAATTGAACACCCAGACATAGTGTGGATCAAAATGAAAAAACATTATTTCAATTTGGAAAATGATATGTCTATATTGCTACAGTTTACGTATCCCCAGTAACTCTAACTATTCAAGCGATGTCGATATATTTGAATGGTTATTTAACGATATTGCGAACATTACCTCAAAAAACGGTAAGTGTATAATAATGGAGGTGATCAATGCTTCTACAAACATTGATTACGATTTCTCCCCGCCAGATAAAGCTGATATTATCTATATAGCCCTACCTGATGAAAGTATAGAAGACCAAATTTTTTGAGAGACAAAATGAAGACAGGAGAAAAGTGGATGATTATGACCATAATTTGCTCAAACTTTGCATATAAACTGGACAAAGAATTATAAACGGATGAAAGCTCGACAATTTCCGTGGCAAATACACGTTATAGCTAAAATGCAAACAACCCTACTTGCATAGATTATGTTACCTGTGACGAAGCATTGTTGTCCCTCATTCCATATATGAAAGTAAATGACGTCACATGGTTCTCTCACCGTTGTGCCGTCTTTTGACCTGCAGGTCAGATACGGGTATGCAAATCACGTGTTAAATGTGAAAAATCACAGCGCACATTAGACAGAGGTAAATGAGAAGGCACTGTACTCGCTGCCTGAAAAATGTTTATGGGATTGTATCAGCGGGACAAAGTTTTACGATGTACTAAAAACGATATGTAAGAAAGACATACAATGCTTCTTGAAAAAAGGATATGATCTAGGTTATAGGGAAAGTGTCGGCGAAATGGTAGTCGATTTTAATGGTATAATTCAGAGGGTAGGTAAAATATCTCTAAAATTGAAAAGGAAAAAGTGCCGTAAGAGGAAACTTCCTAAATATGCTGATGACCAATGTTATAATTTATATCATGAAATGAAAAACCTTGCAAAACGAGTGTCAAAACAACCCAAAAATATTGGTCTCAGACAAACTTATTATTGTACGAGACGATTTTTTTTAAATGGCAAATATGAAAGAGAAACAATTTAAGAATAAATTATTGGATAACATGCTGAATACCACAGAAAGAAATCCGAAAAAGTTTTGGGACATATTAAACGAACTGGAAAGTATTACTGAAAATATTTCTGCCAATGCCAGTGATAAAATAATCACGAAAATATGGATCAAACATTTTTCACAACTCATGTCCAATGGTATCGACCCAACAAAATCCCCTAGGTATCAGTCCATTGGAAAAGCTTTAAATTTAAATTATATTCCTTCATTTTCAGAGATTGATTATCAAATTAACATGGTCGAGATAGACCTGATGATATCCAACTTTAAAAAATAACAAATCTTCTGGAAAAGATTTTATTCTTAACGAAATGCCGAAAAACGCAAAAGATGTATTGATGCCATACTTGTTAAAATTATTCAATACTCTACTATCATCTGGCTTGTTCCCCGAATTTGTGTAAAACTATTTTTCTTAAACTATTGCATAAGAGGGGGGGAGTCAATCCAAATCGATCCAAATCGATACCGGGGAATATCATTAGGTAGTTGTATATCGAAATTATTATGTAGGATTAAAAATTCGAGATTGCAAAAGTACCTCTCATCAAGGCTACTCAGTAATGAGTTCCAGATCGGATTTCTTAAAAATTCGAGAACATCTGATCATATTTTGGTTCTCAGGACACTCATTGATAAATATACTAAATTGTGCCAACAGAATATATATTTGTATGCATGATTCATTGACTTTAGACAGGCCTATGACATTGTGTGGTACCAAGGATTATTCTGTCCCACTCTTTTTAATGTGTTTATTAACGATCTTTCAAATATATTAGATTCAGAATGCCAGTCAGTAAAATTATATAATAAAAACATTAATTGCCTTCTATACGCTGATGATTTAATTATACAATCAGAAAGTGAATTTGGACTACAAAGATGTCTTGACAAAGTGAACAAATATTACATATACTGGAATATGACAATTAATATCCAAAAATAAAAAATACTCATCTTCCTGCAAAAATTGAAAGGACATTTACTATTGGAAGCGAGGCCATAGAAGTAACTCATAAATATTGCTATTCAGGTATAGAAATAAAAGCAGATGGCTCTTTTGCAAATTCCATAAAGATACTCAGTAATAAAGCAACGAAAGCTCTAGGCAGACTCAAAAGACTATTCTTTAACACGAAAAAAAGTGCACCAATATTGCTATGTTTATTGCTTACACTGATATCACCTATTTTTTTATATGAAGTGGAGTCTGGGGACCACACATGCTGTCGCATAACAAATATTTGTTAAGTAACAGAATAGAAGACAATTAAAAGTTCCCATTTGAAAAAATAATATTATATTTCTTGAGTTTTTGCCTAAGAGTCCACAAAAATCGACAAATATTGCAGTGTAAAGTTAAAAAAAAACAGCTTTGGAAGAAAGTGTTTGGGAAATTTGTAATAAAGTTGAAGATGAAATACATGTAATGTTACACTGAAAAATATATGATTCTGAAAGAACTGTTTTATTTTTATGAGATAACCGATATTTTCTCTACATTTAATACACTCTTCGATCAAGAAAAAAATATTTTTTCATGAATTTGGATGATACAGAAAAAAATAAAATAGTAGAAACATATTTTGTGAATATTCTTAAGAAAAGAGGATCCCTTCAACTGAACTTTAAGATTTAAAATGCAATAGTGACAGTGTCATGTCACATGGCTACATATATAGAGATATAGGTTAATTGTAGATTTTTTTTATGATTTTGTAAGTGTGAGTTTGATATATGTGATATGTACGCTTTCGTAATGTATGGTCCCGTTTTGTAACTTTTGTACGTAGGAATTGTGTGTTAACAAATTACTACAGTTGTATTTGTTTGGTGCAGTAAATAAAGTTTCATTCATTCATTCTTTCATTCATTCATGTAATGTTAAGCTCCTAAAGATTACCCACAATCTTCATGTCTCTGCAGCCTTTTCTTCTGTTTTGCCATTGTCAATACAATGCCACCTGTCAACTGCTTTACTGACGCCCACAGTGCGGAGAAGAAATATGTTGATGCAATATATATATAGAGGGCTAATTATTCCACGAAAATACCATTTTTTCCGCGGAGCAGCTGCCGTCGCTTATGAAAATAGGATTGGAAGCAGTCGGCCTTTGCAATATTTATTAACATGGGTACACGTGTACCGCGGATTTAGCGCTGGAATCTTATGTGTCGTAATACATACTCATGGAGAATTAGCGTTTCTCTCAGACTAGCCACCTGAACCACATGGCCAGGACGACTGGCGTGTTTTATCTGATAGTATGCAGTTTCTACAATCTTTTAGGGGAAAATCTTATATGTGGAATGTACACTTCACTGAAAAGGAAAGGGGACATTCCATCTGAAGGTTTGAAAAGTAGGACAGAAAAAGGACACGTGTGAACACAAAAACCAAAATATGTGTTTCATTATTTATGATTCACTGTACATGCAGTGTGTAAACAAATATTTGTGTGCCGTGTCGGAACAGTCCGGATCAAGTCACTGCACAGTGTTACATATGGCCCTCATTTCCACAAAATAACGTACAGTGAAACATGTTTGCTGGGAACACTATTATGTCCAAGGAAATAGCGTCTAAACTTAGATGAGCAGTTGTAAGTACAAAAATATAAGTAAACATGATAAGGTAAGAATAATTTTCTATGTCAGAGTTCAATGCACTTGCATCGCACGAGTTGAGAATATCTTCAATGTCATTTAACACGTATGATCAGAGTGAAACCTGTCTAATGCACAACTGAGCTGCCAAACTATTCGACATTTTTTTAATAACTAAGTTCACTTTGTCAGTTTAGAAACCCGTTATACCTTTGTTTTAGGTTTTGGATCAATCCTAGCGGCTAACTTAGATGGCTGATATAAGCAGGCATGCTTAGCAGTCTAATTTTGCAATAAAGTTTATCTGCTGGAGTTTGGGAGTAGATAATCTAACTAGTTCCATGTGAAAAGTATGGACGCTTGTTCTCAATTTGGTAAATTCACGATGGTTATAAAAATTGTCGCTCAATAGATAATTCTCAATATGAAATTCCTGTTTATAGAGTCTATAAGTTCTTAATTTACAACCTTGCGCACTACAACCATTGCTAACCTTATGAGCATACCAGGACCGGTTACTAACATAAGCTCTCCCTTTTGGGTTTTAAGGACATTGGACCTGTTTCAGAAATCTAATGACATATTTACCCAGGTACAACAGCTGAGTCTCAAGTTATGGGTTGACACTTTAAATTCCATATCGTAAACTATGAATTCAACAGCCTGTAACAAGAGATTAACAGTTTTCTTCCAGTATGAAGAGTGAAAAGATTGGGGAACAAGGAAACCCTATGATAACCTCTTTCGCACAAGAAAAAGGACAATTTATAAACTGGAGGTACAAGTCAGCACCAAAGCACACATGACAGATACTTTACAAGACAAACCCAGAGAGCGGGGCTTGCGCTAATGACTGATATATCTCTTTCAATGCCAACTGCAACTAAAGTAGAACTACTTAAGACAAACTGCTCCCAATTGTGATCAGGATGCTTGATTCATATTCTCTGTGTATTTTGGGTCTTTTTGTCCACTTCCTAGTAGTCATTACCCTCTTCCGCAGTCCAAACTCTTTACTCTCCATAGCTAACCTGTCATTATCTAACCTATATAGATATGGAAGTAATATTTGTCCACCTTGTGCACGTTCTTCTGTAGAATTTTGACATAGGCTGTATTAGCCCAAGATAAATTAAAGGGTCTTCAGCGGGTAACTACTCAGAACATGTTTCGGAGCCTGTACCTGTGAAAAGACCTTTCATCAAAGTTCAGCATTCCTGTAGTTTCCAAGAATATAATGGTCTGGGTCAACAGCTTTCTTCTGCGCGCCTAAGGCGTATGCGCACAAAGCACAATGAGGAAAGCTGTTGACTCAGTCCAAAACGTGCACTGAAAGAGTGAAATAAAATGATTTCAAATCCTACAGAAAGCGCCCAATAGTAACATGACTAGCAAACATAATACCTTACAATTTCTTTGTTTTCTCAATATGGCCAGGGACAGCTACAAAAATATCATGGTTCTCCTCTAACAAAGAGAATTTGTTTCCATAACGAATAGTTGCTGTAGTGAATCGTGCTTCTGGTCGAATTTGACTACTATGGTCAACAATCACGTCTCAGTGAAAAAGACATGTGAAAAAAGGAAAATGTATTATTTTTTTCAATATGCGTACCACATAAGCACAAAGGCGAATCAACAACACGGATTTTTTTAAAAATGAGAGGTCAGAAGACGCTTGTGCGCTTAGTACAATGTGACGTGAACCAAAATACAAAAGTGCTGAATGTAAGACAGGCTGCTTTGGGGTAATTTTTAGTTATGACTTAAATTGACAAAGTGAAATAGCTTTACGAATTACACAGGCCAGCTTGTCCCACAGTCGGATAGTAAAAGGAGGAAAAAATAAAAAACGGTTTGTCGAATAAGGATATTCTTGCTCAGAGGGACACAGACAATGTCGATGGCGGGTGATGTGGTTCAGAGCTTTAGGGTAGAGTTTCAGGAAGGAAATCATGCAAATTAGTTAGAGTCAAATTCTTAACAATTTGGTCGATGATCTAATGAGCTTAGTTTTGTACTTCGCTCCACAAATGTTTCTTATCCAATTTTCCCATCGAGTTTGAGACACAAGTACCTTTCATCGCACCAGTGATTACGCAGACTGAAGCTCTATGAATTGATTCCAACTTCGCAGCATATGCCTCTGTACACCTATCCCTAATCGGATTGCCATAGTCTAATAACGGGCGAATAAAATAGTTTGGTAGGAATTCCTGCCGAAATAGTAGAAACTGCCTTTCTGAGTTATCACAAAGGTTTTCCCTAGAAACCTATCAGTTACAGTTTTAGCGTCCTTAGTTGACCCCATTAGACAAGTATTATTTTCTTTTTGTAATAAAAATTTTGAACATGTAAAAAAAGGTGTTGTTAATATGAAAGTACATTAAAATATTCGGTTCTGAAAAAACTCTGTCAGATTCTGTTTCTGTAACATCGCTCATGTACCATTACAACAAACAGCAAATGTCACTTTTGACAATTGAAGTACATTTCAGCGGCTCTTTGTTCAGGTGAATTCCAAAACGGCACCGAAACATTGGAGTAACCTGGCTCGATTGTGTTGATTTTGACGATTTTTGTAAGATTTTCCTTCACGGACTGACCGCATCATTCTTGTCATACTTGGTTGCACAGAAAAAACATATTTGTTGGGTCGATAAGCACATGACACATAAATAAATCTCTTGAATAAATACATTCGTGGTCGGTGTTTTTTCTCTACCTGACAGTGTGCAGAAATCTGCAGCATTTGTGAGACTTTATAACACACTCTTGCCATTAGATGAATATAGGATCCGTTCCTACTTTAACACGCCTTCATCTTATTTTCGTCCTTCAATGTGAATATAAGGAACGTTCTTACTTAAAACGCCTTCGTGGTGTTTCCACGTTTTAGCATGAATGAAGGGTATGATCATTCTTTAAGATGCATTTATGGAGTTTTCTTTGACTCATTCGACACTGATGACGCTTTTCCCGTTAATATCTAAATGTCGTCTGCTAATTGTATTTTACTAATTTAGAGATTATTTTTTGAAAAAAATTTGGATGAAACTTGCATGGCAGATCATTTCAAATTATATGCCTATGGTCAACAGCTTTCCTTGGCGTGCTCTGGGCGCATTGCGCTCAGAGCACGCCAAGGAAAGCTGTTGACTCAATATTCTGTAAGGGTGGAATGAGTTAACATGGATAAACAATCTCTTCGTACTGCATTATGTCTTCATTCTTCCTACAAACGAACAGTCCGTTAGTCTAAATAATGATAATGCCAAGTCCGTGATTCTGCTTCATTATCTCAGACGTGTATCAGTGACTTTACCTTTGCTATCTTGTTTTCCAGAAAGAGTTCCTCTTTTTGTTAAAGCAAACCAAGACCAGTCATACGTACACGGATTGAAAGTAAAACCTTATTTACATCACGCCAACAAGTTCGATCAAAGACGTCGGTCCTCTGTTGAACGCATATGGTTGAGGTCATTAAATCCGATAAAAAGCTCTTCATAAATTTGGCCTTGCTGTAATGTTGTGTCTGTAGCCTTTTTGCCTTTCTAGTTTTAAGTGTCTTCTCTTTTGTTCTGTACATCTTGTGACGCTTTCACAATAAAAAAAAAACGTCCAATCTATACCTATGTATTGCAATAAAGCTACCAATTTGCTCTGAATATCTAACAATTTGCTGTACATATCTACCACTTTTCCAGTTGAGCGTGTGTCGCTAAGCTCTTGGCGACGGGGGGGGGGGGGGGGCTGTCAGGTTAATAAGTCCTAAATGAAACAGATCTCCCCGCAGCTTGTCGAGAAAATAATCTGTTGGTTCAGTCACTTAACACACGACGTACGGA